>CM062807.1:382227166-382426133 GCA_031772625.1 Pinus tabuliformis
ATTCCAAGTGGTATCTTAGACTCTAATGACTATTCATATTCCACACCATAACCCTTAGAAGATTAGGTGCCCAACAATTGCTACCTAAATAGATAATTATTAATTTGAAAATATAAGTCCATGTTACCTGTCAAATGTCATCATATCTATAAACCCAAAAAATTTTGAGTTCTTTGATTCACATTATTATAAGATTCTTTTTGCTACCAATCTTCTCAAGTTTACTTCAAAATTATTACCAACACTTTACCCAATTGTACTCCTTGGCTGGAATTGTCTTCAATCTACATGATGTCATTGTATTTTGATTCTCTTTTGCACAAGATCCTTTGTGTTCTACTTCTATATCCAAATATCCATTCTTTGATGGTTTTTATGCTTCTTCTGTGTCCATATCATCTGTTTAATTCCACCAGGTCAACCTTCACAATTTCTATAATTTGGAGAGAAAATCCTTGCTCTAATACTAAATTAATGCCAAAACATCCAAACTTCTAGTACATGTGGGGCCTGAATGAATTTAATCAAATACATTGGATCATCCTTTGATTTAATTGAGGGAAAATACCATAAATGCCCCATTAAATTTAACTATGAATTAGCTTTTTACAAATTGCTCAATGTTATCATTTCGATTACAACCCCTTGTTCATATATGAGCCATGCACAAAACCTCAAATTTATGTGGTCTTAACTCCTAGATGCTTATCAACATTAATCATATAACTGTGGCTTCTAATTAAGACTCTAGCCAAAATGCACTTATCACCTCGACCTTGTAATGTTTATATTTCCATTTTAATAACAAAACCCTGAAATTAATCATCTTATTCAGATGCCCAATTTACTGACAACAAACAATTAGTCCATATAACTTCTTAACCTAGACACATGTCCCAATCCATATACCTTTTAACTAGTGATTTGGTCAAGATAACTTTTACACGAGTTCCGAAATATAGAATCTGATTATTGTTTCTAACTCTTATAGTCACGTGGAATATAAATTTCTAGATTAAATTAAAGCAATTGCAATAAAAGACCCAAAATATGATTTTTTATGGCAACAAACTAAAGAAGCAGTTAGATCTGGAAAATGGTTTGTTTATGGTATAAATAGGGATAATTTAATAACCTCTAGAGGTAGAGTGTATGTCCCTAACCAATTGGATGTTTTTTTTTTAGACAAGTTTCGGTTGTTGTATTATGATCTGAAAAAAAGAGAGGCAGCTCGCCATACATACAATGTTTCCTTGACATCATGGATCCAAGGAATTACAAAAAGGGTCCTTTCCTTGGTCCTTGTTCTGATATTCCTGCCTCTAAAGCTACTTAAGCTACTGTAAATCCTTACATATTGCAGACACCAAAATTTGCAGCTACAAAACATATCTAATCTATCTCTATATGGCTGATCTTCCTAGCTGTGGACTCTTCTGGGTATGGGTCTGGCTCATTCTGTTTTGCACTGGAGGAAGAAGGGGTTTCCTTGAGCTTTTTGTCCATCATGAACTTGAGGACTACTATCGATTCTTCTGCGTGGCTGCACCGGTTGGCCAAGTTGCTGAACTGCTCATGTAGAGAATTGACTCTGTGCAGAAACAGATTGATCTCTGCCCGATACTTCTCATTGAGAACTCTGAACTGATCTTCCATTCGCGTTTCCAAACCTCGGACTTGGTCCTCCAGTGCACGCTGTTGCGCTCTCAACTCCTCGAACTCAGCCTGAAGGTCTCTGCAGTGGAAGCAATCTTCTGAGCGGGCCATTATCACTGAAAATTCCCTGTCTGCGTTGTCGGCTTCTTTAGCGCTGGACCTCTGAGTTCTTCGCTTCCAGCTGACTGCAACCGCAACTTTCACAGGATTGTTATGCTGCTGCTGGGCGCTATAGCAACTACCTCGGGCTGACTGGAGAAGAACGGGAACTATAATATTCTGTTGCCTGTAGAAACTGGATTTCTTAATGTGTTGAAGAGTTCTGCCATCAGGGGTATAAATAGAATCCGTTTGCCTGTTGTGAGGACGGGAAGATGCCCGTCTACGTCTCACAGTATTCCACGGAATGGTCAGATGCATATCTTGAGCCGCAGATGGGATCCTTCTGCCAGGACAATTTTCTCCTAAATTTCTCTTGATTCCCATGCGCTGAATCGATTTTCTAGCCTCATTTCTGATCCAAATCCTGCCTACCTTACCTGCTCCGTCATCGGCACTGATTACTTGTCTGGTGTCATTGATTCTGTCAGTTTGGGTACTCCTGTTGTTGACTAAATGCTGTGGGTTCATGGTAAAGGTTGAAGAGAGACTGTGTTATTACAACTCAAGCTGCCCTTGGAGCGCCCGCATGCCCTGTTGGCATACTTGTCAGCCTCCTTGTTCAAGCCACGTAGGATGTGGTAGTATTCGACATTTTCCATTGAAGCATGGAGGACCTGATTCCGGTGGTTTATCTGCTGGAGGAGGATATTCGACGTGCTCTGTCTCTGTGCCATTAGTCTGATAATTATTGTTGAGTCCCCAAACACCACTGCTGTTCTTATCCCTAACTTTAGCAGCTGTGTAAGGCCCTGATACAATGCTAATCCCTCTGCCTTGTTGTTGGTAATCTCTCCTAGCCCCCATTCGAAATGAAGTATACTCTCTCCATTTGCGTTGCAGATTAGACCCCCTGCACCTGCTTGACCCGGGTTCGATTTAGAAGCACCATCAAAAAATAAGTAGAACCTGTTGCAATTTCTCAGCCAATTCGAAAATTCCTCATCCTTTAACCTCAGTTTCCATGCGCTGTTTGTATCTTTCGTTTGTGTTCTTCCTTGATTTGTTTCCTGAGCGCTAGCAATATTCTCTAAAACATAGCTGATCAGGTTTCTCTCTTCCATGCTATAATTTGTTGCCTCAATCTTGCCTTTGGTGTGATTTGTGACTGTCTCCACCGCTAACATTTTTGCCTTGTGACACATTATCCTGGTGTTGCAACCTTTCTCCTGGAAGACCTTTCCATTTCTTGCCAACCAAATGCGCCATAAAAGGGTTAGAGGAATGGTGTTCCATACCCTTTGCACCAATTTACTCCTTTTCTCTTTCCATGGACAGTTCTTCCTCCATTTGTGAATCGTTTCTGCAATAGTTGCCTGAGGCTCCCAGGCAGCTTCCCCTATTGAGGCCATCTTTCTCCAACATTCATCTGCCACCGGACATTCTATAAACAGGGGCTGGATTGTTTCCTCTGCTCTACAACAGTTTGGGCATCTGGATGGCCCCATTATGCCTCTTTTCTTTAAATTTTCCGTTGTTAGTGGTTTTCCTTTCAAGAGCAACCAAACAAAAAATTTGACTTTGGGGGTGCTTCTGCTCTCCATACAAGTTTCCATTGGTTCCATATTTCCTGATGGAAGTTGCTATCACATAGAAATTGGTGTCCAGCTTTAACCGTGTATTGAGTTCCAGTTGGGTCCCAACGATATCCATCATGCTTGCCTTCTTGGATCGGAGCTTTGCTGTGAAGGAGGTTCTTTAGGACAGTGAGGCTAGTTTCTAGCTCCCTGGGATGGTCCGGAAAATTCCAACCTGTCCATGCTTGAGAATGATTGTCCCATTGTGATATTTGAGCCAAGTGCATTATTCCTTTGCCATTGAGCCAGTTTATGGCAGGGATTGCCTCCATGTTTGTTCCAATGGGATGCTGCCCTAAAATTCTGTCTGTGGAGAAGTTGATGCTGCTCCCCCCTCCTGGGACCTTTGAGATATTCTGAGACATAAAGGTAATAGCCTTCTTGCAGAGTTGCCAAATTTTTGTGCTATCTCTGTTGGGTATATTTGTCTCCAGGAGTTGATGCCTTGTGCAGTTCAGGTATTTTGCTTCCAAAACATTCTTCCACCACGCTGTAGGCCCTGTGATCAACCTCCATACTATTTTAGCTCCAAGTGCTAAATTTAGCAATTTTGGTGATCTGATGCCTAATCCTCCTTTTTCCTGAGATTGAATGATGTTCTTCCAGCTTACAAGATTGAATTTTTTTTTTTCCGTTTTCCCTCCTTGCCAAAGGAAGTGCCTGAGAGCTCTTTCCATTTTCTGATGGAAAACAACAGGAGCTTGATATAAGGAGAAACGATATATGGGAAGAGAAGCTATACCTGATTTTAGAAGAACTAGTCGTCCTGCTGGATTCAGCCACATGGTGCCCCATTGCTGGATTTTTCTCTTTATTTTGTCAAGAATTTCGTTCCAGGTATCAGCTTTCAGCGGTCCCATACTTACTGGCATCCCTAAATAGGAGAAATGATTCCATACAAGTTTGCAGGAGACTCCAAATATACTTGCAATATTATGGATGGTGTGATTTGATGTATTCCAACCATATATACAACTTTTTGTCTGATTGACCTTCCCACCTGAACAATCCATGAATTGATCTAAGATCTTCTTAAAGCGCCTTGCTATAGTGATGGAAGCTCCTCCTATTAAGAGAGTATCATCTGCAAATTGAGAGTGATTGATGTTCTTTGTTCCTTGTTCAATCTTGATGCCAGTGATTAGACCTACTCTCCGGTTGTAATCCAAGTTTTGACTGAATGATTCAGCCATAAGGATAAATAAGTAAGGAGATAGGGGGCAGCCTTGTCTAAGGCCACGAGAGGATTGGAATGCAGCACACGGTCTCCCATTAATTAAAGGGGAGATCGAGGGATCCGTTATACAAGCTTTGATCATTGTGATGAAGGAGGGGTCAAATCCCATTTTTTGAAGAACAGCAAACAGGAAGGAATGCCTTACCCTATCAAAAGCATTGGCAAGATCCAGCTTAAGGACAAACCCTTTCTCTTTTCTGCTTAAACTTGAGTGGATGGCCTCTTGCACAAGAAGGATAGAATCAGTGATGTGCCTATTAGGGAGAAAACCCCCTTGGTTTTCTGAGATCAGGGATGGGAGGTGTGGCTTGAGCCTGGATGCTAGAATTTTTGAAATTATTTTATATGCTGAGTTGCATAAAGATATTGGCCGAAATCTTGAAAAAGTGGAGGGTCTGTTCTCTTTTGGGATTAAGGCTAGATAGGTGGAGTTGGTAAATCCCCCCATTTTGCCTTTTTGAAGAACCCAACGTATCATCTTTAAGAGATCTTTTTTGATCATCTGCCAATATTCTCTAAAGAAGCTGATTGGAAACCCATCAGGTCCTGGAGCCTTATCTGGGTGTAAGCTCCAAATTGCTGCTTGGATTTCTTCTTCTTCTACTTCTTTTCTAAGGCTGCTGTTCATTTCTTGTGTGACTCCTTTAGACAGGTGCTGCAACATGCTTGAATAATCCTCCTCATCTTTATCCTCAGTCAGAAGGCTATTAAAGTGTTTGGTGGCTGCTTCCTTTATAGAATCCTGAGTGTTGTAACTGTTTCCTTCATTATCCTTTATTGTATTCACTGTATTTCTGGCCTTTCGAACCGTGGCCTGCTTGTGGAAATAAGCTGTGTTTTTGTCCCCCTCTTGCAACCAGAGTTGCCTTGATTTCAGTCTCCATTTTGTTTCTTCATCCCTTATAGTTTGACTCAGCTGAGAATATAATCTAGTTTCTTGCTCTTTAGTTT
This sequence comes from Pinus tabuliformis, assembly GCA_031772625.1. NCBI lineage: Eukaryota > Viridiplantae > Streptophyta > Pinopsida > Pinales > Pinaceae > Pinus > Pinus tabuliformis. The sequence goes on from CM062807.1 coordinate 382,232,747, forward strand.
GCTGGGATAGCCCAAGAGCTTCAATTCTTTGCTGCACTTCCTCTAGCTCTTGCTTAATTTTCTTTTTGTTCACCTCGGGCTCTTGATAGTTGTTCTTTGCCCAATTTTTTAGAGCCTGTCTTACTCTCTTCAATTTTGTCTCCCAAATATAAGTTGGTGATCCTTCCACATGTTGAATCCAAGCCTGCCGCACCACATCTTTTGCTGCTGGGGAACGATTCCAAATGGAGCAGTATTTGAAGGGTATGGGTCCTAACTGACATTGATTATGAAGAGTAAGCGTTATTGGGTAATGATCAGAGGCTGAAACATTGAGAATATTTGAATAGCTTGTAGTGAAGGTGGACAAGTATGCTATACTTATAAGAAACATATCAAGACGCTCCATGATATTGCTGGCACCAATTCTTCTGTTGCTCCAGGTGTACCTACGATTTGTGGGTCTGATATCAACAAGGTCTTGCTCCTGCATGATGGTCTCAAGTCGACTTCTGAAAGGATCAGGGGTAAAATTTCCTCCTCTTTTTTCGTTAGCGTGCATCACCAGATTTAAGTCTCCTGCTATAATGAGGTTATTGTTCTGCTCTTCTTCTATACTTGCTTCCAATGTATTCCAACACACTTCTTTCTCTCTGTACTGATTCGGAGCATATATGTTGTAAACTGTTACCTTTGAGCCACCAGTCTTGCTTTCCAGTTTGACTCGGATCCAGTTTTGGTGGACTCTGGTGGAGTCACAGATCCATTTATTGTTATCCCACATAGTTAGAATGCCGCCTGAGGCTCCTCTTGCTTCACTTGCACATCCATTGAAATGCTTTTGCTGGCTTATTACTCTACTAATTTCTGACTGATCTTGCTTTGTTTCTTGGATAAGGACAATTTCAGGATTTTCACTATGTATTAAATCCTTGAGGGCTGCTAGCTTGGAGGGGTGCCCTAATCCCCTACTATTCCAAGATAGTATTTTCATCATGATTTACTGGTTACATGGAGAGGTGCTCGTCTCTCATTGCCTTTGTTACTATTTTCTTTTTCCAAGTGTCCATGAATGAAGGACTCTATTGGAGTCTGGGAACCCATGGCTATGTCTTTCTGAGCATTTTCCTCCCTCTGTTGCTTGGCCGATTTCCTGCCAGGCCCATGCTTTTTAGGAACATCACTGGGCGCTCCATGTTCCTTTGAAGAGCTCCTGGTAATCCTAGAAGAAGGGGGATCAGGAGAGGGCTGAGAGATGTGAGGAGGAGAAAGATGGAGAGGAGGATCTGTGGAAGGGAAATCAGGCCCGGAATCTGCCTCAGAGAGGATCACGAAGGGATTAGAGGATGGAGGGATAGGAGGATCGGAAATCCGAGGAGGTGAGGGAGGATTCTGAAGGGGAGGTTGCTGGGAGGAGGAGGGTTGCTGATGGGAAGGTTGCTGACGGGAAGGATGCTGATGGGAAGGACCAGGGGCCTCAGGTTCCGTAGATTTGAGGGGAGGAGATGGTTTTTTCCTTTTTACAGTTTCCCATTGCCCATCCTGCTCATCAGATTCTACATTAACTATTTTAGTGCATCTATTTGCAAAGTGTCCATATTCGTGGCATACCTTGCATTTGAAGGGTATCTGCTCGTAATCCAACTGCTGAATATGGCACCAGTCATCTACTTTCAACTTGATTGCTTCCGGCAGTCCTCGACCCAGATCGACTTCAACACAAATCCGCGCACACGCCTGCATGTTGTCTTTGGGTTCACTGCGATCTATGTATTTCCCAACCGCATTTCCTATTGCTTTAACCGAGTCGTCCCCCCAGCAGTGAAGGGGAAGGTGAGGCAGTCTAACCCAAACTGGGACCGCATTTGGTATATCAAGTTCTGGATCAAAATCCGGAGTCCATTTATTGAGATAGAGACCTCTGGAGTCCATAAAGTAAGGCCCATTTCTGAATATTAGATCTTTATCCTCTTTGGTTTCAAAATGAAAAGTAAAATATCCTCTGCCACAGAATCTGATGGATATTTTACCCTGGATCTTGTCCGACCAGTTTCTCTCGACCCATCTTTGCACTGTTCTGGGTGATGGCCACAATCCTGTAAATTGCCCGATTAACCCTTTCTCTGCTAGGGAAATGGCTGCCATGCACGGAATGGTAGGAGGCAGTTGGACTTCATGTAATACATCAAGCTTCTTCACAAATTTTGTTGCTGTTGGTCTAGGTCTTTGCGGAGGGAGTGACTTTACCAGATTGGAGAAGGCTCTTTGCAGCTCCGGATCCCCACCGGGTGGATCTGGAGGATCCATGATGAAGCTCGTTCAGGCGTTCCCACGCCGAGGCTCGATCGCGGGTTCAGACGCGCGCGCAACAGCCGCTCGTAATTTCCCCGGATGCATCCCCCCTAACCAATTGGATGTTATACAAATAATTTTAAATGAATTTCATGGGAGCCCTTATGCTGCCCACCCAGGGTATTAGAAAATACTTTATGCACTAAGGAAGCATTACTTTTGGCATGGTATGCGGAAAGATATTGCGCAATATTTGGCCAAATTAGTGGAGAATCAGCAAGTTAAATTTTAACACCAGTATCCAACCGTCCTACTCCATCCATTGCCAATAACTGAATGGAAATGGGACACCATTACATTGGATTTTATCACAGGCTTACCTAATTCTAGGAAGAAAAATGAATCAATTATAGTTGCGGTGGATAAGTTGAGTAAGGCAGCCCATTTTACCGCTATACAATCTACATATAAAACTGTCCAAATTGCTAACATTTTTATGAAAGAAAAATTTTGACTGCACGAGATACCTAAAGTAGTTGTCTCCGACAGGGATGTAAAATTCACTTTTGCATTCTGGAAAGTTCTTTTTATTGGAGTTGGCACACAAGTCCAATTTAGTACCGCATATCACCTATAAAAATATAGGTAGACCGAGCGATTTAATCAGGTACTGAAGACATGTTAAGAATGTATGTTATGCAATAGCCGACCAAATGGGAATAATATCTTCACCTGGTCGAATTTTCATACAATAATATCTATCACGGGTCGCTAAAAATGAGCCTTTTTGAAGTCCTATATGGAAGAAGATGCAGAACACCGACTAATGGAAGATATGTTGATATTATGACCAAATATGCTAGTTGAAATGGAACAAATAGTAAGGAAAGTTCATCAAAATCTAGTACTTGTTAAACATAAGAAAAAACACATTGAGCTGGGTGGTTTTTCAAAACTAGGCCCCCAATATTGTGGCCCTTTCCAAATCTTAGAAAGAATTGCACCTGTAGCTTATCAAATTGCACTACCTAGCCATATACAGGTTCATAATGTATTCTCTGTTTCACTATTAAAGAAGTATGTATATGACCCTAAACATATTATTAACTGGCAAGATGTGCAGGTAAATTATATCTATATATATATGTGTGTGTGTGTGTGTGTGTGTGTGTGTGTACCAAATTTGGTAATGAACAATATCGATGATGATAGTTTTGTGACTGTGAACAAGTCGAATCGGAGATAGAGTTTCTGGTAGAGCCCCTACGTATACTCGATCAGAGAGAAATAATGCTACGGAGGCGAGCTATCACCTAGGTTAAAGTGCAGTGGAAGCACTTTAGCTACAAAGAGGCCACCTGGGAGGATGAAGGATTTATGTGAGAGATGTACCCTGACTTGTTCCATGGGAAATAATAACATCGAGGATGGTGTTTCATTCAATGGGGGAAAGATGTAACACCCCCAGTTACTGTAAATTTTATTTTACTTGCTTTTACTATTAAGAACTTGGTAAATGTTGGGCTAAGGTAAAAAACCTCGTGAAACATTTTATGTATAAAATTTTGGTTTACTTTTAAAAAAAATTGAAAATATTGGGATTCACAGGAAGTGACCTCTAAATGAAAACTTTCTTTTTCCACACAGTTATAGACAATTATTCTTTTCTCTCTCTAAAAATGTGAAAGTATCTAGCAGAAATGAGGCCAAAGAAGGCAAGCAAGGAAGAGGCTGGAGGCCTCTTGAACAAGGAGAAAAGAGAGAATTCAAAAAAAACCTAGAAGGTTGGGTAGGAATTTGTCGAGGGTATTCTGGAGTTGGACTGTGAGCTAGTGGAAGCCTTGAACTGGACTTAAGAGTCTGAAGAAAATCCTAATTGGACTATGTGGTCTTGATGCCAAAAAATAGATTTCACTGAACATTGTCTATTAACTAAGTTGGAAAAAAAAGGGATTGGAGGGAGTATTGGACGTAATCCCCATACTCAAAGGTTGGGAGGATATGTCTCTTCTTAGTTGGATTCCCCAGATTGTTTATAGCACATGATAAATATACATTTATTTGCAAATAATTACTCTTCTATTGTTGTTGAAGTTCTGACATCTTCTTTAGAAAAAGATAATTTGAATAGGAGGACTGGTTGAATGTCAATAAGAGAAAGTTAATGTATTTTTGGATAATAAATTTTGGTATGGAATGTTATCTGTTGTATGTGCAATTTATGTATCTAATGATGTAATTAAGTTATTGAATTGTGTTGTATGAACATGGAAACTAAAGTGCATACAATGATCTATGTTAGAAAAAAGGGAATCTTTGTTTTAGGATTGTACATAGCTCAGAGAAATGAGGCCGTACACCTTGATAAACCAGAGTTCAGGTAAGAGGTCACAAGGAATTCTTCTAATAATCTTATAATTTAACGAGTCTAGTTAGTCCACTCACTGAAGCAATGTTTCACAAGTAGGATAGTCCATGCTCAAGCAAACATTTTGACCCAGTGGGGGTGAAATAGGTCTAGGAGGAGCCCGACCCTACTAACCCAGGGCTATGTATGGAAAAAAAAGGGAAACAAAATGTATAACTCTTAGCTAGTGAGTTACAACCTAGAACACAAGACATAAAAAAAAAACTATTTAAGAACACTTACTTCCGACTTGTGTAGGTCACGTCACCAATATGTAACTAGTACTAGGAAATAATCAGAACCGCTTATTACAAATATCAACATAAAACCTGAGTCCATAACGAACTATTATTGTAACGTTGTTAAGCTCAAACACTATTAACAATGTTGGGAAAAGACAAACTGATAATATTATTATGTGTCCATAAAGAAAACAAAAACAATGTACAGTTCCAGTACAACCCTTGGTTAGGGTATTAAGAATTAATGATGGCCCGATAAAAACTACCAGAGTTACACAAAATACATGTAGTACAATATTAAAGCAAAACTTAATCTGAGGGTTGGAAACCCTAGTTGGGTCATTCACATCAATAACTAAAGCTAAATAAAATGGTTTAGCAACCGTCAACCAAGGGTCGAGCTGTAAATTCGACCCTATAGTCTCGAGGCTAACCTTAAATAAAAACCTGTTAAAATAATAAACTGGAAGTTTAATAAAAAAAGACCTTGTGTGGCTGCAAGGTGAAATACAACTAGAGAATAAACCTTCTCTCGGGGTAGATAGGTTGTACCTATGAATATCAACATAATCAAGGTTAGGACAACTTTTAAGGAAATAACCCCAAATTCGAACAATGTAAAGCTAAAAAAAAGAAAGCAATGCAGAGTAAGACCCTACCTAGAACTAGTGAGCGCTCTGAACGGGTGCATGTCCCCATTCTATGGGCAGGGAATTATTTAAGGTGTCGTAGAAATGCAATATAAATAAATCACTCAAATATAAAGAAAGTTGTAGGAGAAGTTATCTCAGAGACCTGGATTCAAAGCAGATACACTCATTACCCACTCCACGTCATAAAGAAAAAAAACCTGAAACATAAAGTCAAGTAATATAAATTTCCATGAGTAGGTTCTAACACAGACAAGGCATGAGGGGAATGCATAGAGAGCAATACCTATAGATCCATGCTGCCCTAGAAATCCTGAGTTAGGTTCACAGTTCACAGGGTTGCAGAGCTCCTCTTCACAAGAACATTGTTGCAAATGATTGAACCATCTGTGTGAGGGAGGCAAAACAGTTACCCTAACTTCCCGCATGAGTAATCACCATTGGATTGATCCCCAGATGGATCGATGGAGTGGAGGTAGCCACCTAGCCCTCCCATCCCATCAAATGTTGTACGCTCAGATATGTGACTGCTGGGAAAAATTTATGGACTTCTCATCAATAATCGTATAACAAAACCGGAAAACAAAGCATCAAATAGACCAATAAATTATATAACCTTAGTCTCATTAAAGTGCAAAGATAATTTATTAAGTGCCACCCCAAGGGTGGTGTGTTGAGCCTCAAACCTGCACTCATTTACCTATCCTCCCAACAGCTTTTTCCTACTCACTTCTCTCTTTTGTCATCATTTCCTCCATCAACTTGTTCAATTCATTGCATTATATGTCTTTTTAACATGATTTGTTGACTGTGATAATGATTGACTGTTGGTTTAGAATTTTGGTACAAGTGCTGCAATTCCGCAGCTAATACAGCGTTTCCGCAGCCGATCTCCAATTCCGCAGCCGATCAGAGATTCCGCAGCCATTTTCTTGTTTGCTATGTTCCACGTGTCCTCCAAAGGAAAGGGCCACATGGGCAAGTTGGTATGACTGTGTACATGGTTCGTGTGCTATCAGCTAAGCCAACTCGCTCATATATACCCCCGGTCAACGCAGATGTAACCACGGTCAAACAGCAAGGTTTCAAGTGGTGGCACGGCTCTGCGTGAGCAGGTGAAGCACGTAACCACAGCTGGCATCTTATTCGAGCCACGAAGACGGCAGAGGACAAGAATCTAACCGTGGATTTATCATCCACGATGACCGTTTCCTCAAACAGTGCACGGTGCTGCTGCGTGTCTTTTGCACAGTTAATTAGTTAGCTGGTTGTTAGCTTAGTTTACGCAGAAGACAGTTTGTCTCTGCTGCTATAAATAAAGCGTTTACATACGCTTAGTAGTTAGTCTTCAAGTTTAGTTTTTGGCTGTAATCATTTTGTTTATAAAACTCTGTTTTAAAGACTGTTTTATACAGCGTTTACACTTTTGTATTTTGTGACATGCTGATTTAATATCAAGAAGACTGTTTTGCTCCTATCCGTGTAGCTGATTTTTAACTGGTTGAGTAGATGGAGGGCCCCCGTCTGCCACAACCTATGTACAGTAGTTTTTAATTTCATTTTCCTGCACTTCTTTTTGTTTTCATTTTCACATGTATACTAATGTACAGTTTGATTTCTGCAATTTTCATTTCTTTTGACATGTATAATATTGTACAGTTTGAATTATGTCTTTACATTTCCAGCATTTTTCAGAACTGATCAGTTTGTTCTTGCAGGTGTGTTAGGAGCCCGGGATAGTGTGTTTTTCCTTCTTTTTATCACTAGTGGCATTTGAAGTTGTCTTATCTAAACTGCTGATTTTTACCTTGACTTGCATTAGTTTCATTGCTTAGTTTACTTTATCAGGTTTTGTCAAGTTGCTAATCTCTTGATGGTTCTTTTTATCATAATTCACTAACTTTCGTGGGACCAAAATATCATTTAATTGCAGCTTGGTTTATTTAGTTTTAGACTCATATTGCTAATTCACTCCTAACTCTTTTTCACATGATCAATTAGCTAAAGGCAGAATGTTAAGGGAGAATTAAGTAGTGTGATTTGTCACTTAATCTTTGCATTGCTTTAGATTCAATAGAGGAGTTAGAGTAGTGTTCTTGCTTTCAATTGAGTTAATGTAGATGTCATTTTCATTCTTATCAGCAGTAAAGGTATTGGACTAGTGCCATTGGTCTTTTGTTTGATGCTTTACTTTCATTTGAAGCTTTAATTTCATTCCAAGTTATTGTTCAAGTTTTCTCTTTAAATTTCAAGAAGCATTTAGAAATCGCCACATACACACACATTCACTCACTTGTTTATAACTTCATCACATCACATTAGGAAGATAAGTCAAACACAAACTAAAAACGACAAAAAGAACTAGGAAAGGCTGCTTAAGTATATATTGTACACTTCACTTCATCAGCTTACGAGCCCCGGGTTGACAATTTATGATAGCAATTTAGACAACACTAAATTGACCAAACATGGTGATTGCCTACCATTCAAAACTTGTGAAGTAAGTGAATTCACATTATGCCAAAACTAAACACATATTATAGCAAAGTTATTAATTCAGTTGTATGAATGCGAGTGATGTGTTGTAGGAATTTAATCAAGCATGTGGTCGATATAAGTGTTAATTTATAATTTATTTATATTATTAAACTGGTTTATGCATTTTGGTAATAATTTAACGAGTAAATTAAAGTAAAAGAAAATAAGTTGGTCGAGGAGATGTGACATATCATATTAGCCAAAGCACCAGAAGTCAACCCTAGAGAGAGTCTAGCCATAGTGGTTAACACAATTGCCTCTTCCAACTCTTCAGGACATTAGGAAGAAAAAAGAAAGAAGGAATGTATTAGATCGCTACAACGATGTCAGATTGTTCTCATGTTTTCTTAGTATGCATGTATCACTTTTAGGATGCTCCCATCAAGAGGTTTGTCTTGTATTTTAGTAAACTATTAATAGAATTTTACTTTCATACCAAAAAAATATGTATGATATAACTAAAAAATAACACACATATATTCAAAAATAATAAATGACAACAAAATTTTAAAATTAAATTATATATATCTTATATATATTATTGAAATATTACACTTTTACTATAATTGTTTATAAATATATAAATTTAGATAATTGTGTGTTAAAAAAAACATATATATTAAAAAAATGATAACAAAATTCAAAGATTGAAATATTTTTTTAATTTACATATGTTTGTTATATATTTAACTTTTATATATATATATATATATATATAACTTTCCTATTTTGTTGAAATATTACTATATGTATAATAACAAAAGTTAAAGTTTTTTTTAAGTATGTTTTTATATGTTTAATTTTGATATTTTATTGAAATATTACACTTCTATTATAATGATTTAGATATATACATTTATATGTTTTAAGTGTGTAGTATAAATAAAAAAAATTAATATATATATATATTCAAAAATAATAAATCACAACAAAATTTAAATTAAAACATTAACTGTGTGTTTCTTTTATATATTTAATTTTTATATTTTATTGAAATGTTACATTTTTATTAAATCCTATGGAGGGCATGAAAATGAAGTGACTTGACAGGAAGTGATCCCTGTAAGTGGATTTGCCTAGTATAAATATTCTCGTGGTCATCGATCTTAGGAGTCTGAAAGAATATATATATGTGGGTTCACAGACATTAAAGATCAACAGTTGTTAAGTTCATATATCTTCAAGTCTGAAAGAATATGTATGTGTGTGTGGGGCTCACAGACATTAATAAATATGCAAATCTAGCTGAAGGTATCACATTAAAAACTATCTGAGCAAATCCACCTGAAGGGATCAATTCTTGTCGGCTCATTAGCGAAGCCTAATCCCAAAAACATCTAAGAAAATTACCCCGTGCCACATATATATAGATAGATAGATAACACAACAAATTTTAAACATTAAAAAGTTTTTTAACATTCATATTGAAATATTTTATATATATATATATATATATATATATATATATATATATAGATATATATATTATTGAAATATTACACTTTTATTAATTTCGTGTATTGAATGATCCCTGCCAGTGGAAGTAAGAGTTGCCAATCTCTTAAATTTGTAAATTATATATGTGTGTGTGTGCATGCACGCGCGCGCTTGTGTGTCAATAAAATTTAAAATTTAAAATAATTTTTAATATACATATGTTTCTTTATATATTATTTAAATATTATATTTCTATTATAATTATTTATAAATATATAAATTTATATAATTTAATGCTATATATATATATATATATATATATATATATCTATATATATATATATATATATATATATATATATATATATATATATATATATACACTTTTATAAAAGTTTTTATTATAATTGTTTATAAGTTTATGTAATTTAAATGTGTGGTATGAATAAAAAAATTAACATACATATATATTCAAAAATAATAAATACAACAAAATTTAAAAATTACAATTTTATATATATATATATATATATATATATATATATATATATATAAATTACACTTCTATTATAATTATCTATATATAAATTTATATAATTTAAATATGTATGTTATAAATAAAAACTTAATTATACATATATATAAAAAAGTAATAATTGACATAGACATATATATACATACATGTGTGTGTTTTTATATATTTAATTTTTATCTTTCAACATCGATGTAATCATGATCATGAAAACTTATATGCTACAATATTACACTTCTATTATAATTATCTATAAATATACACCAATCACATTCAAGAGAATTATGAGAGTCAAAAGAACATTGGTTTTGATAGAAGTAAAATGAATCTCTTCTTAAAGGATTTAACTTTCTTAACATATAATTATAACATTGATCACATCTACCATAACTTTAATACAATCCTTTCCACTACCATTAATAAGTTCTCTGTCAAGGTGTCTTACAAACAATATAGTAGATCTTTCAACCCTTGGTATGATAATGATTGTAAAATTGTTAGGAAAACATTTAGAGATGCTCCTACCAAAACTGTAAAGCTTGAAAAAATAAATATGTACAAAGTTCTTATCAAAAGGAAGAAAAAATCCTATATAAAAAGGAGGCAAGAGCATCATCTTCACCTTTCTAAATTTGAGCCTAGAAAGTTTTGAAGGCAAATTCTTGTTTATAAAATGAAAGAAAATAATTCGATCCCATTAAGGAATTGTGATATCTATCTCAAGAATCTTTATAGTTCCCTTGACACCATAGGAACTATATTGAACACTTCTATAGAGGAGGATATATTTTCTTTGGAAGATGTGGAGTTCTGGATTAAGAAACTTGCTAATGGAAAAGCTAGGGATATTGAAGGATACCAAACTGCAATTTTCAAAATGGGAAGGTTTTGTTCCTTATCCCTCATATACACAAACTCCTCAATTTGGTAGTGAAACAATACTTCCCTAAGCCTTAGACCCAAGGCCTTATTGTTCCTATCTTTAAAAGTGGGGATAAAAACACTCCCTCTAACTACAAGACCATTATGATTAGCCACATTTTAGCCAAACAATATGTGCTCATTTTGGAAAAGAAGATTAGCTTTTGGCTTGAAATCCAGGGTAAAAGAGCTAAAGGGAAAGCTAAATTTATGAGACATCACTCAACTATATACCATCTTGTTACTCTTAAGATCATTGTGGATGAATGTTGCAATAATAAAATGATCTCTTCTATTGTTTTGTTGACTTTAGAAACACTTTCGACACAGTACCTTAGGATAAGCTATGGAAGAGGCTAGAAGAGATAATGGTTCTCCTCGAGTTAAGAGTTATTGTGACTAAGCTATACAAGAATGTTATTCCCAAGCTTAAGGCCATTGAGGGTTGGTCAAAAGAAATTAAACGTAATATTAGAGTTACTAAGGGTGTCCCCTATCCCCAACCCTTTTTGCCATTTACATTGATAAGCTAGAAGAGTGTTTGGAAGATGTGTAGAAATTCTCACTGTAGATCACCTAATAATGCAATGTACTAAAGCAAAATACTTGATCTACTTCTACTATCAAACATTGCGGAATCTTAATCAATTTGAGCAAGATCAATCGGAACACATATAACAGAGAAGAAGAAATCATACACATGAAACACAGAAGAATACTCTGGGGAAGGCCTCAGCTAAAAACCCCGCTATCTGTATTATCATACAAGTGGAAATATCGCAGGATTACACAAAGCTTTAGCTCTCAGTATAATCCCTTGCTACTGCTCATAGACAGAATAGACAACACATATGACTTCCTTAAGTCCTCCAAGCCTCTATTTCCTTGCGCAGTCTCTCCTAGGTCCTCCAGCTGCAACCTGTGTGATTCTCACCTCACACACAACACTGACCTCTGAAATAACTGCGCAATACTGAAGGAGATAATTCCTTCTGCATGGATGAGTTTCCTTTATAGGAAAAATCCTCCAACTGATAGTACAATGTCCCTATCTTTAATCTCAACTAGGTCTTTCTCTGAACTAACATGCATGAGTTATTTATGAGAGAATATTCAGTTATTTGGAGAACACTATTTGCATGCATGCATGCATTAATTGTATGAACTCACAATTAGTTCCTCCAACTTTTTGGAACTAATTTAACTGGACTTAACTCAGTTAACTGAGCTAACTAATTACAACTCAAATACAACTCATCCTTATCTCCTTAATTAAGGGATAACTTCCTCAATCAAAGGGATAATTGTTGCATGTCTTCACAAAGACTTCATGTTTGAATTTCTCCAACTAATTAACTCAAGATGAATTAATTAATTATTTTTCAAACAGCTAGTGAGACTAAATTCGAATTTTAGTTCTCAGTTTTAATTCAAGGACAAATTAAAATTGGAATATATCCCGAAATGCTATTTATAGCAATGTTATTTTTAGCATTTATTTTTTTTTCTATTTCTAACAGAGTTGGAGTATATCCTGAAATTCTATTTATAGAAATGTTATTTTTAGCATTTCTTGTTGCTATTTTCAACACTCCCTCTCAACAAGAAAGGCATTCAACTCGAACCCAATCCTGAACCTTTGGAATGTTCTGCATGCAACACTTTTCTCAAGTGTTGTTTCCCCAGCAACTCTAGAAACACAAAAAATTCCAACCTGAATCAGAATGATGCCTCTGTCATCAAAGTCTCTGACTGTTATTGCCTCTATCAACTGAAAATTGTGCTCTTCAATATCTGACTGCTCTAGCCTCTGTCACTTTGATCGATGACTGCATCAATCACACTGATTCCTTCTGTTGCATCCATGCTGCTGCTGGTCCTATCTCCCAGCACTGCATCCGCACTGCACTTCCTCTCATCATGTTGCATCATGCTGACCACTGTTGCACTCCAAATCAGTTACTAAGAAGTAAGTAACTAACCTCCTTGTTGGGCTAGAAACACCCTCTAATGCTGAAGGTCCCTCTGCCACTCCGTCTGCATCTGTCTCTACCCACTCAGCCAGTCCTGCTACTCCTCGTCGGGGCTCCCATAGCAAGGTCTAATCAAAGAGATTGGGTACCTCAAATATCCTGCCCCTATTTAAGCCTTCTTGGGACTATCACTTCACATCGCCCCACCTCACACATGGAGGTATGGCTGCATGTGATCCCTCTACCCACTTGGCTTGAAATTCCCCCCTACTGGAGGTTTCTACATGAATGGATGCCTCCACTCGATCTCCTCTCGACTTCTCCAGTTGTGGTTGCTCCACAACCTCCTGAAGTTGCTTCACCAATTGTGGCTTCTCCATAGTTGTCTGAGACTTCTTTTGGCACTACATGTTGAGAGGTAATATACTATCCCTCTCAACCACCAAGTCTCTAATGTTGTCTTGCTCCTCAAGGCCTTGTATGCATCTTGAACCTCAAGAGCATACAGGTTTTGTTCCCATGAACCGATCTGTTTCACCTAACTCGTGGTGATGTGTCTAAGGAAAACCTTTCCCTTACTGAAGGCAACATCATAGCCTTTGTCCTCCACCATCGTGATTGATACCAAGTTTTTCTTCAGTCCAGGCACATACTTCACATCAGTCAAGGTGATAGAAGCTCCATGCTCCCTCTAAAAGCAACTGTACCTTCACCTGAAACACGGTACCTTTCATCGTCACCCATATCTATGAGTATCTTGAGGTCTTTCTCCTCCAAGGTACTGAATAAACTCTTATCGTCGGCCATGTGGAATGAGGCTCCATTGTCAAGAAACCAACCACAACCCATTATCGATGAAACCATGCATGCGATGAGTGTAAAATCCAATTCAAACTGAGAGGCCAATGCCTCACCTTTAGATCCTTCCGAGGATCCCTTCTTGGACTTCTTTAATGGACAATTAGTTGCATAATGGCCCAGCTCATGAAAATTAAAGCATCTTACTTTAGATTTGTCAATCTTCTTCCCTCCATAGGAAGAACTCTATTTGGAATGAGAATCCTTCTCCTTCCCTTTCCTTGCCTTACTGGCTAAGGCTAGATTTTCTTCATCATCCTTGGATGAAGAACCATCTCTGGTGCTCCTCTTGATCTCCTCCTCCATCAAATCCAACCACAGTCGTTCCCAATCTGGCAGTTTCTCTCTTCCATTCACTAAGTCCTGGTAGCTATGCCAGCTCTTAGGAAGACCGAGGAGAGCAAGACTCGCCATGTCATTATCGGTTGTCGTGATTCCTACACTTCCAGGCTCATCTCTACATGTGGTGAGCTTGTTCAAATATGTAGAGATCGTGTCACCCTTTTCACACTTGATTTTCCAAAGCTTGTCCTTTAGCGCCAACTTCCTTCCCATGGAGACTTGAGACAATATGGTCTCCTTCCCATGGAGACTTGAGACAATATGGTCTCGAACTCCCTCCAGAAGAATCCTCCTCGCTCTCGCCACACATTTCTTCCATTCTGCGAATTCTTGGGCATTAGCTGCTGCTAGCTTGGGGACTTCTTGATCAATGAAGTCCTTCAAACCGTTGTCCTCTAATACCACTTCCATGCGATCCTTCCATGCTATGTAATTCGAGCTGCCATCCAGGGCATACTCGAGTCTCAAGCCATTGAACGCCATTGGTGAACTTTGAGATGTGATAATAAATCGATTTTGTACCTACAATCAAGTTCAAACTTCGAACTTCTCCCTTCTTTGTATATTGTTCACCGCTTTGAGCACCTTAGCTCTGATACCATGTAGAAATTCTCACTGTAGATCACCTGATAATGCAATGTACTAAAGAAAAATACTTGATCTACTTCTACTATCAAACTTTGCAGAAGCTTAATCAATTTGAGCAAGATCAATCAGAACACATATAATAGAGAAGAAGAAATCATACACATGAAACACAGAAGAATACTCTGGGGAAAGCCTCAGCTAAAAACCCGCTATCTGTATTATCATACAAGTGGAAATATCTCAGGATTACACAAAGCTTTAGCTCTCAAGCTATCCAGCTCTCAGTACAATCCCTCACTGCTGCTCATAGACAGAATAGACAATACATATGCCTTCCTTCAGTCCTCCAAGCCTCCTATTTCCTTGCGCAGTTTCTCCTAGGTCCTCCAGCTGCAACTTGTGTGATTCTCACATCACACACAAAACTGACCTCTGAAATAACTGCGCAATCCTGAAGGAGACAACTCCTTCTGCATGGATGAGTTTCCTTTATAGGAAAAATCCTCCAACTGATAGTACAATGTCCCTGTCTTTAATCTCAACTAGGTCTTTCTATGAACTAACATGCATGAGTTATTTATGAGAGAATATTCAGTTATCTAGAGAACACTAGTTGCATGCATGCATGCATTAACTGACTGAACTCACAACAAGTTCCTCCAACTGTTTGGAACTAATTTAACTGGACTTAACTCAGTTAACTGAGCTAACTAATTACAACTCAAATACAACTCATCCTTATCTCCTTAATTAAGGGATAACTTCCTCAGTAAAAGGGATGACTATTGCATGTCTTCATAAAGACTTCATGTTTGAATTTCTCCAACTAATTAACTCAAGATGAATTAATTAATTATTTTTCAAACAACCAGTGAGACTAAATTCGAATTTTAATTCAAGGATAAATTAAAATTGGAATATATCCCGAAATGCTATTTATAGCAATGCTATTTTTAGCATTTCTATTTTTTTCTATTTCCAACAGAGTTGGAGTATACCCTAAAATTCTATTTATAGTAATGCTATTTTTAGCATTTCTTATTGCTATTTTCAACAAGATGTAGGATGTGATGACCCCAGGATGACTAGTTTGGTTATTACTCTTCTCCTCTATGCTAGTGATATCATTCTTCTAGCTAAGAGCCATGACGATCTCGAAAAACATCTTAGAATCATCCAAGATTACTGCTCCAAGATGGATATGACTATTAATACCGACAAGACTAAAGTCATGATAATTAAATCCAAAAAGATCAACTATGATAATAACTACCTGGAGAAAGTTTCCTCATACAAATATTTGGGAATTGACATTCATCATCAACTCAACTGGAATTATATCATTGAGGAAAGGATAGTTGGAGGTTGGAAATATTATTATAGGCTTGAAAGCAATTGTAATTCAATTGATCTTCGGGTATGGAGTAAAAAAAAGGTTCAGTTTATAGACTCTTATCACCCATGTTATTTTATATGGATGTGAGGTTTGGATTTTAGCGTTAGGTCCCTATACTACTAGTGTAGCCCCTTATTATTATTAGTTAAACCCCCTTATTGTATTGTTGTGCCCATGTAGTCGCCATGTTGTTATTATTGTGCCCCATAGAAGCCCACTATTATTATTGTTGGGCCCCTACAATATTATTGTTATGTAGGCTCTAATTAAATTGGGACCCCTTAGACTCCTATATATAGAAATGAGCTCCTGTCATTTGTATCATCCAATAATTATTCATCTGTGTAATGTAAAGGAGGTTGACCCCTCGAAGAGGCTGATTTTGAAGTCAGTGATCTATCTTTTCTTCTATTTTGTGAGTTGGTTGCATAACATTTGGTATCAAAGCTTTGGATTCTAGGGTTTCGCTGCTCCAAATAGGTCATCGTGGAATTTTGACTATAAATTTTTTTCTACGAAGTTTCAGAAGCTAAAAAAAAACCCATTTGAGCCGAAAGCTTCCTGAACCTTGGGTCCAAATTTCAGATCTTGGCTCACTACATTTTCAAAGATATGATCCGAGGAAATTAGGGTTTTTGTCAGATCCCGAATTACATCCCAAACAGGTGACCTTGGGAAAATCGTCATAACTTTCACTCTGAGTATCAGATTGAAATTTCATCAGAATTTATAGAATGAGGATGAACTGTAGTATTTTTTGTATCATTTTTAGGTCTTAAGATTGAAACAGTGACACGTGGAACTTCAGACAAGTTCGCTCTACAGAACTAGTCTATAATCAGGCCATCATGGGAGATTTGGCCTAACGCTTTTGTGAAGACTCTAATATTGATCAAACCTATTTGGTTCAAAAGAGGACTCAGAGGGCTACAACAAGATGAAATTTAAGTCCCTAGAGGTCTGAAATTACAAAGACATAACAGATTCAATATCAAGCTCCTACAAGGCAAGAAAAGGTGTGTATTTTTTAAAATTTAGTAAATTTTTGTTTGAAAAATAAGTTTGAAGTGATTCAAAGGGAATAGGGAAGCATAAATATCCTTAATTTATGACCCGAAGAAAGAAAATGGAAACACCTAGTAAGCAACCTGAAATATCTACTATGACGCATGAAGAAGAGGAAGAAATGCAACATGATATATCAAAATTACGTGGCCAAGTGCAACAAATTTCGCTCTCACAAAAAGTAACAGAAGCTAAGATGGATGGTTTGAAGAATGGAATGGAAGCTAAGATAAAAGGTATAAAAAGGGACATGGCAGTTTTGAATGATGGTTTAAAAGCATACATGGAAGCAATGATGAATGTCAAGATAGGGGAGTTGAAGGAAGGTTTGGAAAAGTTGCTAGAAGAAAGGCGTCCTAGTGGTGACAAGGAAATCCATGAAAATCATGATGAAGACAAAAAAAATATCAATTTTTATTTTAAAGAATCCAATGTGGGGTTTAAGAACCACCACATTCCAAATATAGAGATGAGGAAGTTTGATGGAAAGGATCCGGTAACTTGGATACTACAGATGGAGCAATATTTTGATCTACATGATTTGCAACCCTCACAAAAGGTACGCATTGCATCTTTATATTTATAAACCAATAAATTTGTATGGTATAGATGGATTTGTTCTCGTAAACCACTTGTCACTTGGTCAATTTTTACGGAGGAAATGATAGCACATTATGAAGATACAAAGAGTAACAACTTCTTTAGTCAATTGATAAATCACAAACAAAAGGGTTCAATGGCGGATCACATTGAAGACTTCCAAAAATTGAATATTAGGGTAACCGATATTCCAAAGGGGCATAGGATTCATGTCTTCATAGGAACTTTAAAATATAACATCAAACATGAGGTTCGCCTTTGGGAACCTGATTCAATGGAGAATGCATTCAGGGTGGCAAGAAAAGTTGAAAGCAAAATTATGGCAACAAAGAAATCTACCACTCACAATTATAAACATGGAAGTGTTGTTTCTCCTAGTCTTCCACAACCTACGAGGATGACACCATAACAATTGAAGGAAAAAAAGAGAAAAAGGGATTTGTTATAGTTGTAATAGAAAATACACTAAAGGTCATAAATATGCTGAGAAGAAATTATTCTACATTGATTATGAAGAGGGGGAAGAAAAGGAATAAGAAACATCAAAAGATGTTATGAAACCAGCTCACAAAAAGATAGAAAAGAGAGATCCACGCCTTAGAATTCAGCCTCTTCGAGGGGGAAACCTCCTTTACATTACATAAATGAACAATTCTTGGATGATACAAATGACAAAACCTCCTTTCTATATATAGGAGTCTAAGGAGTCACAATATAATCCAGCCGACCTAACAATAATAATATAAAGCCACAAAAATAACAATAGAGGGATTCTATGGGGCACAGAAATAACAATATGGGGGTAATAGGGGCACAACAATATAAATAGGGGGTATAACTACAATAGTAATGGGGTAATCACTAGTATTATAGGGACCCAACATGCCCCTCTCCTTCAAAAAAGTGTTGTCCTCAATGCTTGAGCAGTTCTGGATACTTCTGCATAAAATTCTCATCCTCCCATGTGGAATCTTCAGCGGATAAGTTCTTCCACTTGATAAGATACTCTGAAATTGATCGATTTCGTAGCTGTCGAGTTCTTGTTTCTGTGATTGCTTCCGGTTCCAATATAATTTTTCCTTCCTCGTCAAGTTCTGGCAATATTGTTTGAATTGGGAGCTTGTCACCTATAACCTTCTTTAAACATGAAACATGGAAAACTGGGTGCAATCGAGAAGCTGCAGGAAGCTCCAATTTGTATGCCATAGTACCAATATTTTCCAACACCTTGTACGGACCATAATACTTTGGTGATATTATCCTTCTTAGCTTGCTTTAGGGACATTTGCTTATATGGTTGTAGCCGTAGGAATACCCAATCACCTACATCAAAACTTCTTTCACTGCGATGTTGATCTGCCTGTTGTTTCATTCTATTTTGTGCCAACACAAGGTTATCCTTTAAGAGTTGGAGGACTTGTTGTTGATGTTCGATGTGATGTTCCACTGCCTGAACCTTAGAATTTTCTCTTAAATATGATGTGATGGATGGTGGTTGATACCCATAAAGTGCCATAAATGGGGTCATTTTTGTTGCTGTATGGAAGGAAGTGTTATACCACCATTCAGCCAGAGGCAACCATTTGACCCATTGTGTCTGTTTATCAGATACAAAGCAACGAAGATATCCTTCCAAACATTTGTTTACTATCTCAGTTTTCCCATCAGATTGAGGATGATAAGATGAGCTATGAGCTAACTGAGTACCAAGACAAGAAAATAATTCTGTCCAAAAATTTCCAGTGAAAATGGGATCTCTGTCACTTACAATAATCTTTGGGTTTCCATGTAGCTTTTGAACTGTTTCCATAAATGCAGTAGAAACTGTACTGGCTTTAAATGGATGTGATAATGCACAAAAGTGTGCATACTTGGTAAGTCTGTCAACTACCACCATGATGACACTCTTTCCCTCAGACTTGGGTAAACCTGTGATAAAATCCATTGAAACCTCCTCCCAACGTTGGCTTGGAATGGATAAAGGTTGTAATAGACCTGGTGTCTTAATTGTTTCAACTTTATTTTGCTGGCAAACCAAACATTCCGCCACAAACTTTTGAATATCTGATTTAAGGCCATCCCAAAAAAATTCCTTCTTAACCCTGTGGTAAGTTTTTAAAAATCCTGAGTGCCCTCCTAAGGGAGAAGTGTGCAATTCCATAAGAATCTTTTGTTTTAGCTGGGAATTCTTACAGAGGTATAAGCGATCTTTGTACCATAACGAATCATTTTTCCAGCTAAATGTATCAGAAGTACTGGAATCTTGTTGTAGCTTTTGAATAAGTGCCCACACTTCTTCGTCATTCTTCCATTCCTCCCTTGCTTCGTTTATCCAATCTGGTTGGATAATAGAAATGGCACACAACAATGCTTCCACATCCTCATCCTTTCTTGAGAGTGCATCTGCCACCACATTTTGCTTCCCTTTTTTGTAGATGATTTCAAAGTCATAACCCAACATCTTTGTGACCCACTTTTGTTGCTCTTCAGAGGATAATCTTTGTTCTAAAAAGTATTTAAGGCTATCATGATCCGTTTTTACCTTGAAGTGTCTTCCCATTAGGTAGGGTCGCCATTTCTTAAGTGCATGGAGTATTGCCAACATTTCCTTCTCATAAATAGCTTTGCTTAAAAACTTTCCCTTGATTGGACGACTTTCAAAAGCAATGGGTCTTTCATCTTGCATTAGAACAGCACCAATTCCATTTCCTGAAGCATCACATTCCACAATAAAGGTTTTTGTGAAGTCCGGTGTAGCTAAGACCGGTGCTTGGCACATTGCCTCTTTAAGATGTTCAAAGGCCTTTGTTGCTTCCGAAGTCCATGAAAATGAATCTTTCTTCAATAATGTTGTTAGAGGTGCTGCTATTCTCCCATAATTCTTAACAAACTTGCGATAATACCCTGTCAACCCAAGAAATCCTCGCAGATGCTTTATGGATGTGGGGATTTTCCATTCCTTAATGGCTTTAATTTTGCTAGGGTCTACCTTAACTCCTTCATGAGATACAATATGACCCAAATATTCCACCTCCTGGACTCCAAAGAAACATTTGGATCTTTTTGCATATAATTGTTTCTCCTCCAATAGTTGTAGCACCCTGTCAACATGTTCAACATGATCCTTCCAAGACTTGTTGTAGATTAGTATATCATCAAAAAATACTAACACAAATTTTCTAAGGAATGGTTTGAAAATTGAATTCATCAAACCTTGAAATGTTGAAGGTGCATTGGTAAGGCCAAAAGGCATGACCAAAAATTCATAATGACCCTCATGAGTTCTAAATGCCGTTTTCGGAATGTCTTCAATCTTCATTCTGATTTGATGATATCCCGAACGAAGATCCAACTTGGTGAAGTAAATTGATCCATGCAATTCATCCAGTAATTCATCAATAACAGGAATGGGGAACTTATCTTTAATAGTGAGCTTGTTGAGCTCCCTATAATCTGGACACATGCGCCATGATCCATCCTTCTTGTGCACCAATACTACTGGAGCTGAGAAAGAACTTTGACTCGGTTGAATTATACCAGCCTCTAGCATTTCTGCAACCATACGTTCAATTTCACTTTTTTGGACATATGGATATCTGTACGGCCTGATGTTTGGAGGAACACTTCCTGGAATCAGATGAATAGCATGATCATGATCACGCATAGGTGGGAGACCTTTGGGAGTCTCAAATACCTTGGAATGATTGTCCAAGACTTTTTGGAGATCTGGAGAAATAGATGATTCCAATGTGGAAACATCTAGCGAACATAATTGTGCAATTACACCTCTTTGCTCCTTTTTTAGAAGCTTTGTCATGCCATTAGAGCTGATTATCTTTCCTGGTTTCCCTGCAATACCCCTTAATTCAACTTCCTTTCCTTCCACAGAAAATTTCATGAAAATTTCTTGAAAATTAAAAGCTATTGTACCCAAGGATTGTAGCCATTGGACTCCTAGTACAACATCAGCACCTCCCATTGGAATGGAAAGCATTGGGCTAGTCAATACATATTCTCCCATGGATAGCTTGATATTATGGCACTTTCCAGAACAATTTATTGTTCCTCCATTTGCAATCATCACTTGACACTCTGGTGCTGGATATAGGAAGCAATTCAATTCTTTTGCTACCCTACAATGAATAAAATTGTGGGTGCTTCCTGAATCAATCAACACTATTACCTTTTTCTTCTTGATTTGTCCTTCTATCTTGATGGTTTGAGGAGTGGTAATTCCCGCCAATGCATTACAAGATATGGTCGGATTTATTTGTTCTTCATCTAGGCTTTGTTCCTGGAATATATCCTCTTCTTTTGACCTTTCTTGCTCCTTTTCTTCTTCCTCTTCACAATCTATGTAGAATAATTTCTTCTCAGCACACTTATGACCTTTTGTGTATTTGCTATCACAATTGTAACAAAGCCCTTTTGCTCTTTTTTCTTCCAATTGTTGTGGTGTCAACCTTGTAGGTTGTGGAAGACTATGGGCAACAACACTTCCGTCTTTATAGTTGTGAATGGTATGCTTCCTAGTTGCCATAATTTTGCTTTCCATTTTTCTTGCTAACCTGAATGCCTTCTCTAATGAATCAGGTTCCCAAAGGCGCACATCATGTTGGATATTATCCTTTAAAGACCCTATGAACACATCAATCCTATGCTCCTCTGGAATATCTTTTACCCTTATGTTCAATTTTTGGAACTCCTCAATGTGCTCCATTATTGAACCCTTTTGTTTGAGACTTATCAATTGGCTAAAAAAAGTGTTGCTTTTTGTATCCTCATAATGTGCTATCAATTCTTCCGTAAAAATTGCCCAAGTGATAAATTGTTTACGAGAACAAAGCCATTGATACCATACAAACTGATTTGGTTCCAAATATAAAGTTGCCATACGTACCTTTTGTGTGTTTTGCACATTATTGAGATCGAAGAATTGCTCCATCTGTAATATCCATGTGGCGGGATCCTTGCCATCAAACTTCCTCATATCGATTTTTGGAACATGGTGAGTCTTCGATCCAACATTAGAGTCTATGGAATCATGATTAACATTTCTTTTGTTCTCATCATGAGTTTCCTTTACTACCTTTTCACCATTAGTGACCCTTTCTTGTAGCAACTTCTTCAATTCTTCCATGTCTGTCTTCAAATCTATCTTCAAATTTGCCATCGAATCCTCCATCTTAGCTTCCATGCCCTTTATCTTAGATTCCACGCCATTTACCTTAGCTTCTGTTAGCTTTTGTGAGCGTGACATTTGTTGCACTTGTTCTTGTAATTTTGATATATCATGTAGCATTTCTTCCTCTTCTTCATGAGTCATGCTAGAGCTTTCAGGTTCCTTACTAGGTGTTTGCATTTTCTTTCCTCAGGGCATCAGTTACCGATAATAATGCTTTACTATGCCCTTTGAATTCCGTTAAACCAAGCTTACACAAAAAGTAAAAAAAAAAAAACTACACACCTTTTTTCACTTTATAGAAGCCTGATATTGAATCTGATGTATCTCTGTAATTTCGAATCATTCAATTCTGAAATTGCTACCTGTAGTATCCTTCTGCGTCCTCTTTCCAATGCCACAAGTCTGAGCCAAATTGGATTCTCCAAGGAAGAGTTATGTGAAATCTCCCACAGTGACTTGCTTTTAGACTGGTTCAGTAGAGCGAACTTGTACGACATGCCACGAGTCCCTGTTCCAACCTTTGAATTTGAAACACACATACAAGAAACTAAAGTCCATTCTCTTTCTGTACCTTCTTACGAAATTTCAATCTGATCCCCAGAGAGAAAGTTATGACGATTTTCCCCAGGTCACCTGTTTTGAATGTAATTCAGGAGTCTGCAAAAAGACCAACTTCCTCAGATCATATCTCCGCAAATATCGTGCTAAAAGCTCTGAAATTTGGACCCAAGGTTCAGCGCGATTTCTTGTCAAATGGGTTTTTTTTGCGACTTCTGAAACGTCACAGAAAAAAATTTATAGCGAAAATTCCACGATGACATGTTTGGAGCAGCGAAACCCTAGAATCCAAAGCTCTGATACCAAATGTTATGAAACCAGCTCACAAAAAGATAGAAAAGAGAGATCCACGCCTTAGAATTCAGCCTCTTCGAGGGGGCAACCTCCTTTACATTACATAAATGAACAATTCTTGGATGATACAAATGAAAAAACCTCCTTTCTATATATAGGAGTCTAAGGAGTCACAATATAATCCAGCCGACCTAACAATAATAATATAACGCCACAAAAATAACAATAGAGGGATTCTATGGGGCACAGAAAAAGCAATATGGGGGTAATAGGGGCACAACAATATAAATAGGGGGTATAACTACAATAGTAATGGGGTAATCACTAGTATTATAGGGACCCAACAAAAGAGGAGGATATACACCAGGAACCAACCCTAGAGAAAGAAGAAATGAATCTAACCATATCTTGTAATGCATTAGTAAGGATTACCACTCCTCAAACTCTCAAGATAAAAGGATATATCAAGAAGAAAAAGGTAATAGTGCTCATTGATTCAGGTAGTACCCATAATTTTATTGATTGTAAGATAGCCAAGGAACTGAAATGCTTCCTATATCCAGCATCAGAGTGTCAAGTGATGGTTGCAAGTGGAGGAACAATAAATTTATTTGGAAAGTGCCATAATATCAAGCTAACCATGGGGGAATATGTCTTGAATAGTCCAATGCTTTCCATTCCCATTGGGACGATAACTTTCAGTTTTAAAGAACTTTTCTTGAATGTTTTTTGGGAAGGAAAGGAATTTGAATTAAGGGGTATCGCAGGGAAATTAGGAAAGATAATTAGCTCTAATGACATGACAAAGCTTCTGAAGAAAGAACAACGGGGCATAATTTCACAATTATGCTCACTAGGGGTTCAAACATCAAAATCATCTATTTCTCTAGATCTCCAAAAATTCTTGGATAATTATTCCAAGGTGTTTGGGACTCCCAAAGGCCTCCCACCTATTCGTGATCAAGATCATGCGATTCACTTGATTCCAATAAGTGTTCCTCCAAACATTAGGCTTTACAGATATCTGTATGCCCAAAATAGTGAAATTGAACGTATGGTTGCAGAAATGCTAGAGGATGGTATAATTCAACCTAATCAAAGTTCTTTCTTAGCTCCAGTAGTATTGTTGCACAAGAAGGATGGATCATGGCGCATGTGTCCAGATTATAGGGAGCTCAACAAGCTCACTATTAGAGACAAATTTCCTATTCTTGTTATTAATGAAATATTGGATGAATTACATGGAGCAATTTACTTCACCAAGTTGGATCTTCGTTCAGGATATCATCAAATTAGAATGAAGAATGAAGATATTCCGAAAACAACATTCAAAACTCATGAGGGTCATTACGAATTTTTGGTCATGCCTTTTGGCCTTACTAATGCGCCTTCAACGTTTCAAGGTTTGATGAATTCCATTTTCAAACCCTTCCTTCGAAAATTTGTGTTAGTATTTTTTGATGATATACTAATCTACAACAAGTCTTGGAAGGATCATGTTCAACATGTTGACAGGGTGCTCAAATTGTTGGAGGAAAACAATTATATGCAAAAACCTTCCAATGTTTCTTTGGAGTACAAGAGGTGGAATATTTGGGTCATATTGTATATCATGAGGGTGTTAAGGTAGAACCTAACAAAATTAAAGCCATTAAGGAATGGAAAATCCCCACAACCATAAAGCATCTTCGAGGATTTCTCAGCTTGACAGGGTATTATCGCAAGTTTATCAAGAATTATGGGAGAATAACTACACCTCTAACATAGTTATTAAAGAAATATGCATTTTCTTGGAATCCAGAGGCAACTATGGCATTTTAACATCTTAAAGATGCAATGTGTCAAGCACCGGTCTTAGCTATGCCAGACTTCATAAAAACCTTTATTGTGGAATGTGATGCATTAGGAAATGGAATTGGTGTTGTTTTAATGCAAGAAGGAAGACCCATTTCTTTTGAAAGCTGTCCAATCAAAGTAAAGTATTTACACAAACCTATTTATGAGAAGGAAATGTTGGCAATACTACATGCACTAAAGCAATGTCGACCTTACCTAATGGGAATACACTTCAAGGTAAAAACAGATCATGATAGTCTTAAATACTTTTTGGAACAAATATTATCTTCAGAAGAGTAGCAAAAATGGGTCACAAAGATGTTGGGTTATGATTTTGAAATCATCTACAAAAAAGGGAAGCAAAATGTTGTTGCAGATGCACTCTCAAGAAAGGATGAGGATGTGGAAGGATTTCTTTGGGCCATTTCTATTATCCAACCAGATTGGATAACTAAAGCAGGGGATGAATGGAAGAATGATGAAGAATTGTTGGCGCTCATTCACAAGTTGCAACAATATCACAATATATATGATACATATAGCTGGAAAAATGATTCATTATTGTACAAAGATCGCTTATATCTTTGTAATAATTCCCAACTCAAACAAAAAATTCTTTTGGAATTGCACTCCTCTCCCTTAGGAGGGCACTCAGGATTTTTAAAAACTTACCATAGGGTCGTGAAGGAATTTTTTGGGAAGGCCTTAAATCTGATGTTCAAAATTTTGTGGCAGAATGTTTGGTTTTCCAACAAAATAAAGTGGACACAATTAAGACCTCGGGTCTGTTACGACCTCTAGCCATTCCATGTCAACGTTAGGAGGAGGTTTCAATGGATTTTATCACACATTTACCCAAGTCCGAAGGAAAGAGTGTCATCATGGTGGTAGTTGATAGACTTACCAAGTATGCACATTTTTGTGCATTATCTCATCCATTTAAAGCTAGTATAGTTGCTACCACATTTATGGAAACAATTCAAAAGCTACATGGAAACCCAAATATTATTGTAAGCGACAGAGATCTCATTTTCACTAGAAATTTTTGGACGAAATTATTTTCTTGTATGGGTACTCAATTAGCTCATAGCTCATCTTATCATCCTCAATCTGATGGACAAACAGAGATAGTGAACAAATGTTTAGAAGGATATCTTCGTTGCTTTGTATCTGATAAACAAATACAATGGGTCAAGTGGTTACCTCTGGCTGAATGGTGGTATAACACTTCCTTCCATAAGGCACCAAAAATAACCCCATTTATGGCACTTTATGGATATCATCCATCATCCATCACATCATCTTTAAGAGAAAATTCTAAGATTCAAGCAGTGGAAGATCACATCGAGCATCAACAACAACTTCTCCAACTTTTAAAGGATAACCTCACTTTGGCACAGAATCGAAAGAAACAACAGGCAAATCAACATCATAGCGAAAGAAGTTTTGATGTAGGTGACTGGGTATTTTTACGGCTACATCCATACAAACAAATGTCTCTCAAACAAGCGAAGAAGGATAATAAATTATCACCAAAGTACTATGGTCCTCACAAGCTGTTGCAAGAGATTGGTACTATGGCATACAAATTGGAGCTCCCTGCATCTTCCCGAGTGCACCCAGTCTTCCATGTTTCATGCTTAAAGAGGGTTATAGGTGACAAGCTCCAAGTTCAAACAATATTTCTAGAACTTGACGAGGAAGGAAAAATCATACTGGAACCTAAAGCAGTCATGAAAACAAGAACCCAACAGATACAAAATCGATCAATTTAAGAATATCTCATTAAGTGGAAGAACTTACCAGTTGAAGATTCCACATGGGAGGATGAGAATTTTATAAAGAAGCACCCAGAATTACTCAAACATTGAGGACACCACTTTTTTGAAGGAGAGGGGCATGTTAGGCCCCTATACTACTAGTGTAGCCTCTCATTGTTATTATTGAGACCACCTTATTGTATTATTGTGCTCAAGTAGTCCCCATGTTGTTATTATTGTGCCCCATAGAAGCCCACTATTGTTATTGGTGTGCCCCTACAATATTATTGTTATGTAGGCTCTAATTATATTGGGGCCCCTTAGACTCCTATATATATAAAGGAGATCTTGTCATTTGCTTCATCCAATAATTATTCATTTCTATAATGTAAACGATGTTTCCCCCTCGAAGAGGCTAATTTTGAAGTCGTTGATCTATATTTTCTTCTATTTTGTGAGCTGGTTGCATAACATTCAGAATATGTAGAGAATCATGGAGGAAGATTGAGCTAATCCAAAAACAATTTATAACCTACAACATCAAGATTAAAGGAAATACTCCCTGCCCTATCCTCTTGATTGAAGCTAGCCTTCCCCTCATTGAAAGCATGACTATGGCTATGTATCTCATGTATAAGAAGAATATATACAACATGGGAGCCAAGAGGTTTCCAAAAATTTCTTCTAACTCTAGCCAAAATCCCCACCTATGGCTTAAGTGATGCTGACATAAGGATGCCCAATATTGGCTAGACCATTGGGGGGTGAGAAGATAATCTTGGAGAATAATGATAATATTAAAAACATTATTACTTTAAATTTAAGTATAAGTTGTGGGAGGATAAGGAGTTAGAGGGAAAAAGGAAGTTAAGGTATTATAAGGTGGTGATGAACCCCAATCTTGATAACCAAAATTATCTTTCTATCTTAATAAGTGCTAAGAAGAAAATGAACATTGCCAAGATAATCTAACTAATTCTGATGAGCTTCAAAATGAAACTAGGTGTTGGTCAATTCCCAAAACACCTTGCAGGGATGATAGAGTTTCCCAACTTTGCAATACTAAGAGGGTTGAAGATGAAAAATACTTTCTCTTGGACTGTCCAACTGCTACTCACATCTGTTCTAATTTTCAAAATATTTTCCACACTAGCAACCTTCTTGACTTATTAAGTTAACAAAACTATGGTGGTCTAGGAATTCTTCTCTACCTCCTTTTCGATTATAGAAATAAAATATTAAAGAATCTCAACTAATCTATTACTTTTTTAAGGTTCGATCGGTCTTAGCGAGTGTTAATCATCATCATCATAAATATATAAATTTATATGATTTAAGTGCATATAGTATAAATAAAAAATTAACACACACACACACACACACACATATTCAAAAATAATAAATGACAACAAAATTTAAAGATTAAAATATTTTTTTAATGTACATATGTTTCTTTTATATATTTAACTTTTATATTTTATTGAAATGTTATATTTCTACTAAGTCCCCGGGGCAACTCATTGGTGATGGTCATGAAAATGGGGAGTTATGTGTGAGGAGGTTTGAGGTTAATTTATATATGTTTCTTTTATTTATTTAATTTTTAAATTTTATTGAATTATTACACTCTTTTCTTTTTCTTTTACTTTTTTCCTATATGGTTCAGGGCCCCGAAGATTGATGACCTCTACATCCACAAAATATTTCTACCAAGCAGAATCTCCATCTAAAGGGATCACTTCTTGTTGTCTCAACCATGAAACCTAACCCTGAGAGTATTGAGAGAATTGAACCCATGACTTCTCAATAACAAAGGTGCTTTAACGATGAGGACTTGACCAATTGAAGTACTTATAACTATTTATAAACATATAAGTTATATAAATTAAGTGTATATGGTATAAATAAAAAATAACACACATACATATTAAAAAATAATAATTAAAACAAATTTAAAGATTAAAATATTTTTTTGATTTACATATGTTTCTTTTATTTATGTAACTTTTATATTTTATTGAAATATTACACTTCTATTATAACTATATATATATATATATATATATTTGTGTGTATGGTATAAATAAAAAATATAACACACATTCAAAAATAATAAATGAAAACAAAATTTAAAGATTAAAATGTTTTTTTGATTTACATATCTTTCTTTTATATATTTAACTTTTATATTTTATTGAAATATTATATTTCTATTATAACTTTTTATAAATATACTTCTAAGGTTGTTTGGTGTCACCTCTCCTTTTCTTGTTAGTAGTTGAAGGGTTGAGTGGGTTGATTTTGGTAGCCAAGCGGAGGGGGGATATTTGGGTAATAAAAGTAGTAACTAATTTGTTCATCACTCACCTTTTTTTTGTAGATGACATTTTTATTTTTAGTAATGGTTCCAAACAGGACTTGGAGAGTTTAAAGGATGCTCTCCTACTCTTTCAAAATAGCAACAAGCATGATCCTTAATGCGCATAAATCATCATTGGCTTATGATTGTGCCACAAAGGTAAATTGATAGGGTGTAGACTTTCATACCTTTTGAGGCAAATCCTATTAAGGAGAGCTTTAAATATCTAAGGTTTCATTAAAACCCAACTCTTATAAGAACATCGACTGGATGTGGCTTCTGGCAAACGTGGAGAAGCCTTTGAAGGCATTGGAGATTCAAGTGGCTCTAGAGAGAAGGAAGATTGGTTATGATAAAATTAGTGCTTGAGGCAATCCTTGTATCCTATATAACTCTCACTTTGGTTATGAAAGGCATTCATTAGGCCATCAAGAATGTCTGTGGGAGGATTCTATGCATGGAAGGAAGAAGCTATTCTTCCATGGGTTGCATGGGAAATGATAGCTCTGCCAAAATCCTGGGAAGGATGGGGACTTAAAGATCTTCCTTCATTTGTGTTGCACAAAATATTGTCACCATGACTTTTTGCAATCAGTGTGAGTCTATCACCACTCATACTTTCTTCCTTTGCAAGTCTTAAACCTCAGTTCTTCATATCAGGCCTTGAAAATAAGAGAAAGCCCTTAAAAGTCTCTAAAACTCTGGTTCTGCACTTTCTCTTAGCATTACTTGTGGTCCCGCACCTAATGGTCACGTCCTCTACGTACCTGACCACTCTGTCTCTGTGTAATCGGTGCGGATCCCTGTAAAAGTCAAAAAGGCGCAAGTACATTCTTAAAAACTCACTTTGAGTCATTTCTGGAAGCTTCTAGAAGGAATCTTGAGGTGGCAAGTTTGATCCTTTAAGGTTCATGCATCCCATACCTTAAGGAGCTAACCCCTTGATGTGAGGAGCTTATCCCTTTGAAGGAGGACTCTATCCCTTCATAGGTGGACCTGTAACCTCCTTCCTTTGCACTATAAAATAAAGCATTGGGCTGGTTAGTTGGGGGGTTGAAAGCTGAAGATTTTTGAGGTGAAATGCTGCTGGAACTTAGTCTTCCTAATTGAGCTTTTGTGAGGAAAGATTACATACCTTGTTGATTTCATTTGGAAGAGTGTGAGGCTTGTCAAAGTAGAGGAGATTCCTATTTTGGACCCTGGGAAGAGCTTGTACAACATCAAGGCACCAAAGGTTGTAAAGTTCTTCTATTTTCAAAGTTAATACAATCAAGTTTATTTTTCTCAATAAGCTGTGTTTTATGGTTTATTTCATGGATTCCTTGATCACCATGATGAATATGATTTATTATATTAGCTATGCAGGTGTTATTTGATGTGTGCTTGTTTTTTATTGTAGGTTCTCAAAAGGAAACTCTTTCGGACGATCGAAGCATGGCTGCCACAAACTAGCGTTGGACTTAAGGTAGGGTCTAAAACACCTCTTTAGTTTTTATTAATGAATCACAATATGTTTAGAGAAAGGTATATTTTCTTGTCCTGTTTGTTGCTAGATATCTTTTGATACTAGAGAGATCGGCCTTGTCCGCAAGAATGATTTATCCGGCCAACAAATTGGCGACTCCACTGGGGAACTGAATTTCGATTTTGGTTTTCCTTTTTTCTTTGATTGAGAAACTTGTTCTTGTTTCTGGTTTTTTATTGATGTGTGTGGAATTGGGTAGTTTTTAGGATCTGGATTATTTTTTTTATTTTCCGAAGTTTACAGGGAACCGCACTTTCTGTTTACAGACAGTGCGGACTTCTCCGCACTTTTCCTTTAGTACACAAAGCGGTACCGCATCTAGTTCTATTGGAAGCATGCATACCCTATTAAATTTTTGAAAAACTTAAAATGTTTTCGTCCATTTAAGTTTAGATTTTTATTTACGGCTTTTAGTGTCTACCCATATCTGCATGTGTTCTGTCAAAAATCTCTTGCAAGTAATTTTCATTGGTATTTTTGTTTTAGATGATTTTCTAGAAGTTTTACATGCCTGGATTGATTTTCACTTGGTCTTTGTAGTGACTCAAAGATTAGAAGCCTAAGAAACCTTAGATTACCCTGGTCTTTTTTGTCTTCTTGATGAGTCTGACTGGTTTGTGAAATCTGCCCTTGGTGAGAAATAGATTTCGTTTTCTCTTTGCAAAGCTTTGAACGAACTTGCTTATAAGTTTTGAATTTCATTTTTATAAAAGAAAACACATTTGGATGTTTTTTGATTGATTTGTTTTTCTGAATGAATTAATCCTTAGTTTATTGAATAACTAAGTAAAACGTCCTCAAAAATATTTGAAGCTTTTATACATTAGGTTTTTCAAGTTTTTAGATCTCAAAATTAGTTTTTTAGTTTTGAGTGTTTTCTAGAAATTGTAGAATCTCTTTTGAAAGAAAATTGTTTTTGTAGTTTTTGAGTGTTGAAAAAGAAAAGGAATTTTTTGTGAGCTTTAATTAGTAGTCTCGTTTTGAGTTCTTATTGAAAAAGACAAAAGGATTTTCTTTTCATTTCTATGTTGAAAGAAGGATTTGTTTCTTAAAAGAATTGCATTCTCAACTCTTTCTTTTAGCTAGAAATTCATTGAAGGGAAAAAGGATTGTTTATCATCTTAGGTGCATTTTTTAGTGTTTTTGGAGTCGAGTCTTCACACCATCAAAGTTTCATTTCCATATCTATTGACTTAAGAAACAAACCATAAAAGTAACGCTTAAATAAAATTGATCTAGCAATCTTTTTTATTTCTAGGGCTCTTATCACCAATATAGCTTAGGCTAGTACCTTGGAGTAGGGAGTAATTAACTCTCCAAGATAGTTAAAACAAACAAGTAGCTATATCTTGCGGTAGGAAATAAATCAAATTGTAATTGATATAATCTGGGAAGCTCCTCTTAAAGGAGTCAATCACGAGATTATGTCCGAACCTTTGAGACAATCAAGTCTGTCTCATTGGGAAAGATAGAAGATTTGCGCATATTAAAATGGTAAACCTCGGATTAACCATTTTCGAGAAGCCTGGGGTCACTTGTTGGTAAACCTCGGATTGATCATGTCGAGGAGCCTTCAAGGGGATTGAGCTTTGTTACTCCGCCCTTGCGCGTAAATCGGATCGTAGATTGTTCCCCCAGTTGTATTTGTTACTGTTGGTAACCTTAGTGACCATAATCTTAAGATTCTTTCCTAAGGTGATGGTGAAGGACGGATCTCACTGTACCTGGAGAAAATGTCGACTAGACTCACTTGGACTTTTGGGGGGGTTCTCTTCACTCGAGATGGTTATGTGAAGAAACTTGTGCCAGTCTGTTTCATTAAGCAGATTGTCGGGGTAACTGTTCCAACCGCCCTTTCTGTATTAAATTCTATGACATTGGATTTCATCACCAACTAGTGTTTTTGGTACAGAAAGTTACTGTTTGTGTGTGGTTTGAACTCTTAGATTTTTTAGGCGTGTGATTCACTTGTTTGTTTCTTTAGAGACTTTAGGTGCTTTTATTGAAATTTTCTTTGTTTGCGCGTGATTATTTCCATCTTACAACCAGAGATTATTATCCTTGATCAATCATGTCAAGACAGTCATCCATGTTTTCCCAATCACTGGAAACATTTTTATATGGTGGTCCTACTGTTCCTTTGGGGTAGCAATCACTTTCTGGTACTTTTTCAGGAGCAACTCCTCAACCGACTGAACATCAGTTACACCTGGTAATAATGGAACTAAAATGTTGAACGTAGAACAAATTTTTATGATGTCTAGTAGTATTCCAAACCCTCAACCTCAAGGTAGTCAGTTATCGCCTGGGGGGCAAGGTAGTCAGTTACTGCCTTGGGGGCAAGGTAGTCAATTACCGCCTGGGGGGCAACCTCAAGGTAGTTAGTTATTGCCTGGGGGGCAACCCCAAGGTAGTCAGTTTCCGCTTGGAGGGCTACCTCAAGGTTTTCAACCTTCAGGACAATACATACCCCAAGGTCAACCCCATATTCCTCGGGATGCTTATCAACCCCAGAATCAGTACGTGCCTCAGGGTTATCAACCTTAAGGTCAATACCCAATTCAAGGTTTCCAAGGAGCTAGAAATGTACCACCTAATTATCAGCCCTACGTTCAACCAGGTTATGGTCCTCCATATGTACAACCTTTTATGGGTCCCGAAATGAATATGGTGTGGGATCCATCTCAAACTCAACAGACTTTGCAACCTAATGTGCAGTTACCTTATCAAGTTGGACAGCCTTTGGTTTCTGGTCCAATCCAGCAACCTATCCAACCTACGGTTCAAACCTCTGCACCTGGTTTAGTTCAGTCGCCTGGGCCTAGCTCACCTCAGACTCCGCCTCGAACTGCTACTGCAACTGCTGCATTTTCTATTCAATCTACCACACTTGTTTCTGGAGTATCTGTAGCTCCGGTTTCTACTATCCCTGCATCAGTGTCAACTCCTCAAGTCTCTGTGCCCCAGTCAGGACCTACAGTTCAGACTTCGGTCCAGATGCCTGCAGGACAAGCTGGTCCAAGTACAATTGCCATGAGTCAACCGTACCAGGGACAGTATCAATCCGGTCCTACTATACAAAATCCAGTTTATCAGTATCAACTATACCCTGGCTATACTTATCAACAGCCTCAACAACCCCAGTTTGGTCCGATTAATCCTGGTTTCCCGGGAGGTTATAACATTCCTAATGCAAATCCGGTTCCAGGTTATCCTGGTTATCCTCCTCCTAGAGCTGGTCTCATTACACAAGGGTTTCGTGGACCTAACCGTCAGTTACCATTTATTGCAACTTTGGATTTACCTGATTTGTCACGCCTTATGAACGATCCGATTTACTATCTTCCGTACTAGCCGCCAATGCCTAATAAATTGCCCAGTGATATCCTGAAATTCGAGGGTAAGTCAAGCGAGGATCCATCAAATCATGTTATGACTTATCACCTCTGGTGTGCATCTAATTCTATTATTGATGATTCAATTCGATTGCGTCTTTTTCAAAGAACTCTTATTGGTCTTGCCACCAAATGGTACATTGAGTTACCACGAGGCCCTTTTTATAATTTCATTCAATTAGCTACTTCTTTCTTAACTCATTTTCAGTTGCCTGTCAAATACGACAATGGCACGAAATTATTAACTTCACTAAAGCAATCCATGTCCACATATATTTCTGATCATATTCATGAATGGCGACGTAGAAGGCGTTTAGTGAAAGTTTTTATTTCGGATCAAATTTTATCAGAATGGTTCGTTAAATCATTGTTACCTAAAATAACTGAGGATGTAGCTAAGGCAGGAGTTGTCACTGAAGAGCAAGTCATTGCTCAGGCTCAGTACCTTGACCTCGTTTATACGCAGTCAGGTACTTTACATGAAAAAGTCCCTAATATTCTGAAAACTACAACTCCTTCAGGGTCTCATGCCACTAATAGTATGATTGGTTCAGTTAGTACTAAGAGCAAGAAGAAATCTTCAAAGAATTCTTCTCCTACAATAACTTTACTTGATTCCCAAAAAGGAGATTCTTCCACTAAAGTTTATGCCGATGTCCATGTCGTAGATTCATCTCCAACCAAATCTGGTAGTAAAGAGAAGGGGAAGAATAAAAACAATCAAAGTTCAAAAGATAAACAAATAAAAATGAATCTATTGACAAAAAACGAAAACCTCGTTATCCTTGTTTCATTTGCGACGAGGATCATTTTACTAAGGAATGCTCATATCGAACAAAGTTTTCGAAATTTGTTAAAGATTCTCAAATGCCTACTGTCTTGAAGGATCCTTCTCCTACTCAAGATAGTAAAGTGGTTGCTTCTTCCTCGAATACCTTAGAAGAACCCATCATGATGATGTCTCATGTCAGGATTGCGACGCGATCGCAAGATTATGGTAGTAACAATCTTGTTGATGGTAAAGAAGTAGAATCTTCTAATTCAAACCCATCAACTTCAACTCCTCCTGTTTCCGATCCACTCCAGATCGAGAAACCCAACCCAGACTTAGTAACCAAACTGCCTGCTAAAGGTATATTTCGGAAATCAGCTGCACGAGTTGCTCAGGATTATAACATTGTTGAAGACTTGGCCATTGCCCCTTCAGCAATGTCGGCTTTGGAAGTGCTGCAATCATGCCCAACACAGCATAAATTACTATTGTCTGCTATAGGAGTTGTTGATCTTCAAGATTCGAACCTAATAATCTTCGATTTAGAGAATAGTACACCCTGCCTTCCTCATCGAATGGCTTTCCAGATTCCAGTGTTAGTCAAAAACAGGCATTGCTTTAGGACTGTGATTGATGAGGGAGCTTCTACGTGTATTATGTTGATCCAGTGTTGCAGATCTCTTGGTTCTCCTACACTCAATCAGTCTACGACAATTCTAAAGGCTTTTGATGGCCGAGGGTTCCATCTTTTTGGTATTTTGGAAGATTTACCTATAGGGGTTGAAGGCAAAAATGTAAATCTAGATGTGGAAGTGGTTGATGCCCCTCTAGATTATAACCTTCTTCTGGGTCGCAGTTGGTATTATGCTATGACTGCTATTGTTTCATCTTTCGGCTTGTTAAGTTTCCTCATAACAGAAATATCGTTACGATAAACCAGCTGAGTTATTTCTCATTTGACCCAGCCTCTACTGATAGTGTTCAACATGTCGGTAAAACAACTATCCCTTACAAGGATGTTGGGGTAGGTTTGATTAAAGATTTTGGTTTACTAGGAACTCTTTCTGTCCCTCCTCCTAACATATCGCCTTATATTCAATCTATTCATATGATTTCATCGAACACTATTGCTTTTGTTGATCCTTGGATCGTATCTGAGGTGGATTCATTTGATGGCGCGATGCCTTTGAATCCCTTTGAAATTGCATATCAAGCGGTACATTCATTTTCTGATTCCTCACCTATCGCGAGGATAGTTTGTTCCTATATCAACCTCGTTAAAAAATGAAATTGGATGTCAAGAGCATAGTTCCTTGTCTTGTGTCAAGCTCATTAAAAAATGAAACAAGGGTTTTGAGGATAGTTCTTTTCCTGTGTCAACCTCATTAAAAAATGAAACAACTCCCTATCTTTCCAAGATCTCGAAAGAGAATCTTCATTCCATCCACCTGGTTGAATGCAATGAAGCTTGGGGGGCATGTACCTCGATTTGAGTCATTATGCTAGGGGCATGCGAACTTATAACAAGCATAGTTTTTCGTTTCAAGCTTGTGTAAACATGAAATCGAATCCAAGCAGAATTCTCTAAGGTTCAAGCTTGTGTAAAAATGAACCCATACCCGATTTACATCTCGTGATTGTTGTTTTTATCCGCTAAATTCTGTTAGATGAGCCTTGGTTGTTTTCATTCCATCGCCACCATCTCTTTGGCTGATCATATGCTTTCACTTGGTTGTTTACCTTTCCTAAGGGACTGCATCTATGAGTGGTTTTATTAGCCAGCCTCTTAACCATTACATGTTTTGAGCAGTTCCTCCATTACCGAAACCAGTTGCTATCCTTTATACCACTTGTTCCTCTAGGACGAGTCTTCTTTAAGCTCTTTTCTGACTTGTAAAATATGAAAAGATTGCCGAGTTTTTTCCTTTTTAACTCGTTAAACAGAATTAAAAGGATGGTCCACTTACAGCTCTTTTCTAACCGTATAAACATGAAAAGATTGTCGGAATTTTGTCATTTCAAGTTCGATATTGGTTATAAAATGACGTGTCTTTGATCGCTTTTTTACTTTTTCGGATCAGGACCACTAATTATGAAAAGTACTCCTTGATCGTAATGGTCAAGCGGTTCTCTCAAGTATTATTTTATACTTTTTCAGACTTGGGAGACACAAATTTATGAAAAAGGACATCCATGGAGTTTTCTTAAGTTTTTCTTCTGACTCCCTAAAATTGAAAAACACCAAGCTTTTCCTATACTGGACTTGTTAAAATTAAACAGTAAAGGACCTGTTCAATTTTAAACAGGAACGAACCACTCCTTCTTAGGGTTCGAATTTTAAACTAAGTTGGACTCATCCGAAGGATGAGCTTATAACCAAGCAAATGTTATCCTCCTCAAGCTTGTCAAAAATAAAGAGGTACTTGCCAGAAATGGTGGGGGAAAAGAGAGAAAAATGAACCTATTTGTTATACTTTGTGTTTTGGAAAAGCATATAACCACTCTTGAACACGACACTTTTTGTTCACCTGGGATGGGAAATCCTTTTCCTAACAGTTAATCAAACCATATTGAAAGTTTTCAGCCGGTTTCTAGGTATTAGGTTTGGGTCAATTGTCACCAAACCATCTGCAGTGTCGTTATGGGTTCAAGAGGTCAGTTCAAATAAACCATTCATCTGAAAAATATCTGTCATCCATCTTGACCATCCCTGAGTTAGTCCTTGCCAAATATATTTCTTCAAACTTGATCTATGATTTCGTGTTGTGGGCTTACCTACGACAGATCGCTTTCTATCGACTTCAACTCATTATCTAGAAAGATGATCTAGAAATCATCAGTACCTTGGAATCGCATGCCCTAATGGTAGATTTCTCGCCTTCGACGACAGGTTGCATCATTGACCTTTGATCAAAGGATTCTATGACATGTTCGACATTAGCTCATCTATTCACATTTCATGGATTGTACTGAGTACTTTGAGAGCCATTGACACTATTGGTGGTTTCTCTCACACTTGTTAATAGTTCACATCATTGACTGGTAATCAAGTGGTTTCTACCATGTTCGACTTCGACACATTCATTCACATGGATAGAATCGTACTAGTTCGGTAAGTAGAAATCAAGACCCTGGATCTAGTTTCCACCATTCAGGCTGCGAGGAATTTTGTTATTCATTATATAGTGGACTATTCATAAACAGATGGCTGCACCCATACTGTGTCTACATATGTCTATACTCTTGATGTATTACAAAATCATTCTTGTATCAGATCATTTTAGTTAGTTTTCTAGTCAGTTTTGATCTGGGCATGGGAATGCCTACCTCAGCGATGATATGTTCACATATATATATTTTGTATTGAATGTTTTTGCAGGTTCCGACTGGGGTGTCCACAGGATGATCCTTGAAATGATAGAGTACTTCACTCTTCATACATGAAAGACTTCTATTTTCATCTATTACAGACTTCGCACTTTAGGGGGCAATCTGTTGCACAAAATATTGTCACCATGACTTGTTGCAATCGGTGTGAGTTTATCACCACTCATACTTTCCTCCTTTGCAAGTCTTAAACCTTAGTTCTTCACATCAGGCCTTGAAAATAAGAGAAAGCCCTTAAAAGTCTCTAAAACTCTGGTTCCACACTTTCTCTTAGCATTACCTGCGGTCCCGCACCTAATGGTCATGTCCTCTATGTACCTGGTCGCTCTGTCTCTGTGTAATCAGTACGGACCCCTGTAAAAGTCAAAAAGGCACAATTACATTCTTAAAAACTCACTTTGAGTCATTTCTGGAAGCTTCTAGAAGGAATCTTGAGGTGGCAAGTTCGCTCCTTTAAGGTTCATGCATCCC
The DNA here is from genome assembly GCA_031772625.1 of Pinus tabuliformis. Classification (NCBI taxonomy): domain Eukaryota; kingdom Viridiplantae; phylum Streptophyta; class Pinopsida; order Pinales; family Pinaceae; genus Pinus; species Pinus tabuliformis. Next base: position 382,272,109 of record CM062807.1, read on the forward strand.
ATACCTTAAGGAGCTAACCCCTTGATGTGAAGAGCTTATCCCTTTGAAGGAGTACTCTATCCCTTCATAGGTGGACTTGTAACCTCCTTCCTTTGCACTATAAAATAAAGCATTGGGCTGGTTACTTGGGGGGTTGAAAGCTGAATATTTTTGAGGTGAAATGCTGCTGGAACTTATTCTTCCTAATTAAGCTTTCGTGAGGAAATATTACATACCTTGTTGATCTCATTTGGAAGAGTGTGAGGCCTGTCAAAGTAGAGGAGATTCTTGTTTCGGACTCTGGGAAGAGCTTGTACAACATCAAGGCACCAAAGGTTGTAAAGTTCTTCTATTTTCAAAGTTAAACAATCAAGTTTATTTTTCTCAATAAGTTGTGTTTTATGGTTTATTTCATGGATTCCTTGATCACCATGATGAATATGATTTATTATATTAGCTATGCAGGTGTTATTTGATGTGTTCTTGTTTGTGATTGCAGGTTCTCAAAAGGAAACTCTTTCAGATGGTCGAAGCATGGCTGCCACAAACTAGCATTGGACTTAAGGTAGGGTTTAAAACACCTCTTTAGTTTTTATTAATGAATCACAATATGTTTAGAGAAAGGTAGATTTGCTTGTCCAGTTTGTTGCTAGATATCTTTTGATACTAGGGAGATCGGCCTTGTCCGCAAGAATGATTTATCAGGCCAACAATTTTCCAAATATCTGTCGACAAAATCAGGTCAAAGGATCCTCTGTGGTAATAATATTTGGACAATGGTGGTGACAAGGAAGTATATTTTCCCTCTTTCATTAGATGAATGGACTAGAAAGTCAAATAAAAGGGTCTTGAATTCATTAGCCATTTGGAAAGTGACAGTTGATTCATTTAATGTTATTGGTGTAGACCTAGCATGGCATGTCAAAAATGGGGAAAAATTCATAATTGGCCTTGACCTCTGGGTAGGTTTCCCTAAAAAGTATACACTTCCCTCAAAGATGGTGGCTTACTTGAAGGAGTAGGGAATGACATTTTTAATTCATATTGTGGATGAAAAAAGGACCCTATTCTATTATTAGGGGTGGATGAGTGCAGAAGAACTCCATCATTATGGTGAGTTAGATGGCATATGGAAAGAGTACATTTAAGCTATCAAAAGGTCACATATTAGAATTAGATATCACGAAGATTCTCTTTGTTGGGTCCATTTGCAGTTAGGTATTTACTCTACTAAATTTGGGTATCGATTTCAAATTGAGTCCTGGATATAAATTGAACTAGTCTGGTGGTCGAAAAAGATATGCAAGTTGGTCTGTCTAGCCAAATCGAGCTTGTTCCTTTGGTGCATTATTAGAAATAAAATATGAAATGGGATAATCTTCAAAAAAGACATAAAGAGGGTTTGGGTTGGTGCTTCCTTTGTAAAAAAGCAGAGGAATATGTTTACCATTTGTTCCTAAACTGTCCTTTCTCTGTAAGTATTTTGGAGATTATAAACAACTGTTGGGATGTAACTAGGAGTGGAGAGGATTGAATTTTGGGGAGGCCTGGAAATCATGGTGGGATGTGGCGCATGATGACATTCACAGGAACATCCCGCCCTTATACTATTGCAGTGTCTGGCTAGCCAAGAATAAGCCATAAAATAAAGATCGTGCTTCTGTTCTAGCTTTCATTGCTTCTGAAATTGTTGCTATATATGCCCTTTTGCCCAAAAAGGAGTTAGTTTCCATTCATTAAGCGGTAGTTGAGGAGGAAATCAACCATCAAATTCCATGATCATATTTCGATGGGGGTCATATGAAATTGGTGTGTGTGGAGGAGGACTAATTTTGCATTTCAGGTGACAACACTTTCTGAAATATAAAGTTGGCCTAGACAGAGGAACAAATAATTATGTAGAGCTTCTATCCTTAAAAATTATTTTATGTTGGGCTCCGAAAAATGATTGTCGCTCTCTTCAAGTTTTTAGGGATTCTTTAAATGTTATCGATTGGTTCAATGTTGTTTAGAGATGTCATAACCATACTTTGTTTCCTATTCTAGAATAATTCAACAATTAAAACTGCCTTTTCTCTTTATTTCTTGCTTCTATATATACAGGGAACATAACGTCAATGCAAAATTTCTATCTAAAGGGGGTGCTTGAAAGGATTTGGGCATATGGAAAATCAATGAACACTTAGAGGGGGTAGTTCAGTCTTATCAACATCAACCTTTTATCGATATTTAATCTTTGTATTATGATCTTTTTGTTTTCTTCACAATGGATTGTTATATCTTTTTTATATGTACCTATTCTCATATGGAGTAGTTCCTATAAACTGCTCTCGGTTCTTAGATACTATTGACAGATCATTGCTAAAAGTTTTTGTTTTACTTTTCAAGAGGATGGATTGATAGTTTTATCATGATCTATGGGTTGCCTATTATTTTGATATGGACATGTTTATTGTTTTTTTTTCTTATGCAGGATTGGAAGGAGAAATGCTTTGTGCATGTATGAATGTAGCTTTTTATCTCTTAATAAAAGGTTGTGATTTTTCTACGAAAAAAATAAAAATAAAAATAAATAAATAAAAACCATTCAATCCTTCTTTGTAGTAATTATAGTAAATAGTTATCATTTTTTAAGCCATAAATGGTTTTATATATATATAAATCTACATAAAGAATGCAACGATATATCATAAAGTAACAATGACCTTAAAGGCCAAGGATATGGGTTTAATATTGACACTAAGAACCACATGTCTTTCTCTATACATTTAAAAAATATCCATAGCTCTATAAGTCTTCCAAAATATTCCAAACAAAAAATAAAATTATAATTCATTAAATACCTAGGCTATGTCTTTGGGTCTTTTGTTATAGGATCTTGCAAGTCCTCTTGTGCCATATCATTGTCTGAGGTCCTATTAAGCTCTGGTATCTTAGGATTTTTATAGACATAAATATAAATATAAATAATAATCAATTAATAAAAAGTCAAGGGGCACACGCCCTTTCTCCTTGTGACTAGTCAATGCTATAAAATAATTCATCACAAAAGTTATTGTATCATTATTATTATTCATTCTATCAAATACAACTTATATAATTATAGATATACTTCTATATCTAAATATAAATAGGAATTGTTTGTAACAATGGTATCAGAGCCAAACTATTGCCCCAATAGTGAAACATTCGTACTCATTGCATGTTTTGTGTATGTACTCGACTGTGCGCTCTATGTTCGTACTTGCCCATACTTGTCTTTCATACTCTCTTGCCACACCACTAGCAATCTCTTGCCACCACCATGCTCTGTTGTTAGTTCCAATTCGAGTTATCCGCGTTGCTATGTGTATTTTGTCATCAACCTTTGCTTGACCTGATCGATGCTTTCACCCATACTCCATCGACAATGTCCACTTGACCTTATCCACACTACCACTCAAACCTATTTTCCGCAGTGATTCCACCAACACATCCCACCACTCAACCTTGTTTTGTAGCCTCGCTACTACTAACACATCCACGTGTGTGTGTACTTTTTGTTGTCACCCCACAGATCCGTGTAGACATGACCATACATCACCATGATCTTATCTAAAAATAGTAATTTTATACTAAGTTATAAAATATAAAGACAATAAAGTTCCTTAAATAAATATTTATTATTTCTCATCATTTAAAAAAATAACAATTAAATAATAAGATCAAATCAGATAATACAAATAATAATAAAGTTAGATCCAACAAGATTGCATAATATGTTCAATATATGTAGGATGGTGCTCTGATCTACAAGTTTATCGGATTATAGCCCTGTAAAATGTTCCTGATCCATTGGATCCAAAATAAATGGAACCTCAAGGGACAAACAAATGTAAAGCTAGGAGCAAAAGAGTTCTTCACAGTAATTTTTTTCCAGCTTTGAGGATAGAATAAGGGTATTTTAAGGAGAGTCTTACTTTTAAAATAATGTTGGAATATTTATGCAATTTTGGAAGAGCAATAAATCCTAAGAAGGAAGACTTTCTTACTGCTCCGACATGCGTTTGATTATTTTCTCTTCCAAAGGAATATTGGGAGAAATAAATCTTTGAAGGAATTGAAAATGTCGTTGGTAGCTTTTTCATGGTTTGTAAGGCAACTAAGAGATGGGGTTACACATCCTATGCAAGAATATGTGTCTATATGAATATTTCGTAGCCTCTTCCAACTTCGATAGGCATTTATTATCGAGATAATCTTTGGAAGCAAACACTAGATAATGAAAATGTCCAATTTAGATGCAATCATTGTCATGAATATGGACATATTTTTCAAGATTGTCCTTTGATTACAAAGGAATTACCAATAGATCAACCAACTCATAAATCACGAGAGGGTTTTGAAAAATTCTCCCAAAGGAAAAGGAATTTGAGACCTCAAGGAGCCATAAATTCTGGTCATAACCCAAGTTTTGGAAATAGGTCTGCATCTCTCTCCTCTCGAGATGAGACCCAAACACAAGAAGATAATCAATTCGTCCCCCAACTAGCTGATGGAAGTATTTCCAAATATTTTTTGCCCCTAAAAAGCTAGAGAAAAAGAATCTAGAAGGCAATAAAAAAAAATCTCTGCCAAAGGAGCCAACTAGCTCAGTAATGGAAGAGGATGAGACTCAAGACCACCTAAAAGACATAGATCTAGATGATCCACGCCTATTTGTTGCTTTAGCATAGGCTTGTCTCGATAAAGATTCATAATCCATGTCAAACCATCATATCAAGATTATTTACAAAGAATATCTCAAAGCGATGAGTCAAATTGATAATTCCCAATCTAGTTCGAATTGTTCAAATCCCCATTTAGGAGTTCATATGCAATTTTTCAAAGACCCCCCTAAGATGGTCAAGGAGGAAAGAAAAATGGGACGTAAGAACATCATGACCTTGATCTAAGAAGATCAAGAAAAACTAGTCAACTTAGGGAAAGTCATGTCAATGTTGGAGACATCTCTTTCTTTTCAACCAAAAACACCCTCAAGTTTTCATCTTGAATATTAAGAGAATAAGTATGTTTTGTTGTGATTTTTGTCATTGTTAGTCTCTGTTTGTTTGTTGTTGATTAATAGATTTACTAGCATTTTTGGTTGACAGACCAAGATTTATAGTCCTTTTATGATAAACAATTGTTTTTAGATAGTGAAAAACCAAAATACATATATTTTTTTCTATAATTAATAAAATAATCTTTTAATTACAAAAAACTAAATTTCGTTATTTATTATTTATTTTTTTATTTAATGATTTTTTTCATATAAATATATATTCCAATTAATCATATTAATATTATTTGTTTATTTATGGGACTGGAAAGCCATTCAAACTCTTTTTGGGCTTCTAGTGATTCTAGTGATTCTCTATGGTTGTGAACTGTGGGCCAACAATACATCCGACATGCAGTGGAAACAAATTGAGAAAATTTAGAAGCGTTTGATTACAAACAAATTCAAAATTAAAAATGCAGTTCCTTATGCTACCTTGTCAAGTGAAATAGGGGCAGCTCTTATTGAAGCAATTGTTATGGTGCGAGTCATAAAGTATTTAAAAAAAATTGAGCAAATGGAAGAGGGAAAATGGCATAAGGTTGTCTTTAATAACATATTGTGCAAAAGAAAAAAATGACTTGGATGCAAAATAACAAATGGTTTAGTAAATGGGGTATTTGCTTGAACACGTGTCCCATAAACAGTGAAGAGATACAAACTTTTGCTATGGATAAGTTCCAGAAGCGTACTTGGGATAAGGAGCTAGAGAGAAAGAAAGAATACTATATTGAAGTGTTTAATCCCACTCATAATCATAAACAAGAAGTGTACATAGAGTCAATATTTCTTGGAGAGCCAAAAATCTTATTGCTCAGTTGTTTTTAGTTTTATTTATTTTTTATTTAATTTTTTGATTTTCTTTTTCTTTTTCTTTTTCTATTATTTCTATCTTCACAAACTATAATTTTTTCACAATATTTTCAATTTAAGGTGACTTATTATTATATTAAAAACATATTTTAATAAATTTAATTATAGAGAATTATATATATTAATAAAAATAAAACACACACACATATAGATATATGTATTTAAATTTAAACAATATTAGTTAATCATATTTCTTAATTTTTGGTAATGACATTCAACAATATAATATTTTATTAGTTATTTTATTTTTGTGATGAAATATTTTCTTTTATTTTTTTTGTTTCATTAAGCTATATTTAAATTAAACCAATTGTACTAGCTATTATGTAGCCCTTGTTTGTGATATTTTTTAGTTTCAATATTTTTTTTTGTAAAAATTACTTAATTTTTTAATTTTATTTTGAAATTTAATTAATCTTAAAACTTATTTACAAAGAAAAAATATAAAAATATAGAGCGTTAGGGACCGGGGAAACCACACAAGGACAAGAGAGATGATGAGAGAGGGTTGAACAAATCGACCATAAGGATGCTACAACAGACTCGACCACAGGCATGTCCCCTTTTTAACTTTATTTTAAAATTTAATTAATCTTAAAACTTAATTTACGAAGAGAAAAAGAATTATTAACCTATAGTTTCAATACTTCTTTTGATAATAATTACTTAATTTTTTAATTTTATTTTTAAAATTTAATTAATCTTAAACTTAATTTACGAGTTGAAAAATGGTTATTTAATTTTTTATAAAAATTAATAATATTTATTTAATAGTAAGAAGTAACTTTTTATATTAAATTTATTTTTAATTAAATTTTATTTTTATTTTTGGAATTTTTATTAATATTGATTTTGAATTTATTTATTTTTAAATATATTTCAAAAGTATCAAAGTAATAAGTAAAGTTTTTACTTAAAAAAATTATATATAAATATAAAAAAGTGAGATTAATGAACGATGAATTTTGTTTATAATATGTTTAAATATATTTTGTATTGTAATATATTGTATATTACATGTGTAAATATAGTTTTGTCCTATGGGCTTCTTACACCACTAATATATTAAATTGAGTTCATTTGCACATATCTTTTAGTGTTATAATGCTACCATGTGTTACTGTATAAGTAATAATATTAAAATTATACATATATAATATGATAAACTATATTATTTTTTTAAACTGTAAATGTATGTGCCTATCCTTTTCAAATATGACCCATTAAAAAGTAATAGACAATTATTTAACGTAAAAAAGTCTATTTTATAAATGCATTTGATACCTATTATGCTACCATGTTGCACTGTATAAGCAATAATATTAAAATTATACATATATAATATGATAAACGATATTATTTATTTAAACCATAAATTTATGTGCCTATCTTTTTCAAATATGACCCATTAAAAAGTAATAGACAATTATTTAATGTAAAAAAGTCTATTTTATAAATCCATGTGATTCCTATTTTTTTTTTTTCTCAGTTAAGACCAACCTAAGTACCCACGGGGGATTTGAACCGGTGACCTATCGCAAGGAGTGCCTTAACAGCGCACCCAATCACCGTCAATCCAAAGCCCCGTGGGCATCCATGTGATTCCTATTAATATTAGGACCACATGTAATTAGAATTTTATTATTAAAAAAATATTTAATAAAAATAATAAACTATAAAATATTTTTATTTTATTATATTTAAAATTTTATAATTATCTTATCCTAAAAAATAAATAAATATTCTTTTCTTTAAATATATCATTTTATTTGTTTGTTATATTTTTCAATTTTGTAGATATATTGTTCATATACTTTATTTGTATTGAAATCTCAAGATTGAAAAACCTACCATATTTCTTTATAAAATATTTTGTCAGTTATTTTGTCCTGCATAACAATTTTAAAAGTTTACTATTAACTTGAATCCTAAATAAAGGACTACGATATCATTAGTGGATGATAAAGCTCATTTATCATGGTTCAAACATGTTAGGTGTAATTCATCCATACACATTTTTAATTTTGCTGATATATTTGTTATTTTATTACAACTCTATTATTAAAAGTATTATTAGGTCAATATATCAATATTATTAGTCACCAATTATTTCAGTGATTGATTTTGCCTTAGTTATATTTTGGTTATTATTTATTTATTTGCTGATTTATAAAATTAGGTTAATAAATTATTTTTATTTTTATTTTATTTTATTTTATTGTTATGATATATTTAAAATTATATTTATATTATTTTATTGGAGAGAAATGAAGTTTTATTGTAAAACAATGGTTAATAAATTGGAAACATAAAAAAAAAAAAGGAAAAAAAAGAAAATTGGAAATTTCAAAATTATAAGGCAACAAAGTTGAAAAAGGAAAAAAGAAAAGAAGAAACAAACTTATAAATAGTGGAAAAAGAATTCTAATTGTTTTTCTCCTTAAAGTTAATCATATTGTGAAAAATTGATGCGTGTGTATTACTTCTTACAAGTTCCACAATATTAATAGCTAATATGTGACAGCATGAATAGTTCTACTTATTAGAATGATATCAATACCTAATTTACAATTAATAATTGTTCAAATAAACTTGATCTTCAAAAGGATTTAAATCTCCTTTCACTTTAGGATAAACCATTCAATTCATTTGTGTAGTAATTACGAGTAAATAGTTATCATTTTTTAAAACCGTAACTGGAACTTTTTTTATATTATAAATCTACACAAGGAATGCAATAGTACATTATAGAGCAAAAATGACCTTAAAGATGGAGTATATGGTCTAATATAGGCCTAGAGAACCAAAACTGTCCATGTCTTTCTCTATACATTTCAAAATTATCCACAACTCTATAAGTCCTCCAAAATTTTCCTAACAAAAAACAGGTTGGGTAGGGGTCTTTTGTTGTAGCATCTTGTAGGTCCTCTTGTCCCATCTCATTGTTTATTGGGATATTGAGGTTTGGGAGCTCAAGATTATTGTAGACATAAGTATAAATAATAATAATAATTAATTAAATGAAAAGTCAGTAGGAACATACCCTTTCACCTCGTGATCAGTCAATGCTATAAAGTAAACCATAACAAGGGTTATTGTATTATTTTTTGTTTTGTAAGTTGAGATTTTTCCATTGAGAAAAAAATTATATTGTTGATCTCAGTTTTCACAAATTTATATCAACCTTACTCTGACTAGTTTTGTTGGTTGATATGCTATATGCCAAAGTTTTTACATCCATCACCATAGACTGCACAACCCAACATACCATATATCCAAAGAACCAAAATTAAAAAAAATAGACAAAGCAAAACAAACCGTTAGGGAAATCTTGAGGTCTAAAATGAGTCACAAAACAAAAATGTACAACCAAAATAAACTTTATAAGAACCAATAAGATTCAAGATGATGATGTCAACCATGGGGGATGATTCGCTATTTTTGGAGTAAAAAAAAAAAAATCATATTTTCAACTTATCTCCCTATGGTTTTACTCAAATTTCGAGCCAGATTACTCGTTGGATGCAGAATTTAATTTATCATCCAAAGAGTACCCATGTTCCATACTTTAGATGGACCCTGCTACATGAAAAATGAGAAATACATGAAAAAGTATGATTGTACTAACATTTTTTCATGTATTTCTCATTTTTGTGTAGCAGGGTCCATTGAAAGCATGCAAAATGGGTATATCTTGGATGATGAATTAAATTCCAGATCCAATGAGTGTTCCCACTTGAATTTTGAGTAAAACCATAGGGAGATAAGTTAAAAATATCAGTTGAAAAAATAGTTTATCTTTTTTCCCTCTAAAATTTGATGATGTAATCTAATCTTATTTTATTATTTCCACTTTTATTTTATAATATTCCTTAGGAGGTCCATTTTAGACCTCAAAATTTTGTAAGAGTATTTTATTACTCACAAGGTTGTGTAAAAGTACATAGAAGACCTCCATTATATATCAATGGAGGAGGCCCAATGTTGGTTAATGATAATTATGACAACTGGACAGATGCAAGTCCCTATGTGAGCTTACAACTCCCCATACATAGCTCATGGGGATATGAAGTGTTGGAAAAGCTAACTCTAACACCCCCCCTTAAGAGAAACATAGGGAGTAACTAAAGAAGAAAGAAAATAAAGAATGGGTCCTAACAATGAGGCTTGATTAGGTACCCATGTACAAACTCTCATAAGCAGAGAAAGAGAGAAAAACCTGTAGGAAAAAACTCCCCCCCAAAAGAGAGAAAGATGCTAGTGCTCAAATTATCATGGAGCTAAAATTGTAGATCCCATAATGATCCACTGAATGGAAAGAACATAAGCTTGCTCCAATCAAGAAGTACAAAATGTTGAAGTACCAAAATTCTGAAGATGAGAGTCGTGAAACCTCAATGAGGTTGGTTGATCTATGAAGTAGGATTGTTGCAAAGGCACAAAGGTGGAAAACACTGTCAACTTCTCCCAAAAAAACTCCAGAGAAACTAGGTGTCGGTAAAGAACCAGGACAAGGCTTCAAATAGAAGCAACACCATCAACCAACAAACAAACAATGATGCCTATAAGTATGGAAAATGTCGTACAACAACACTCCTGAAGTTGTTTGAACATCGTCACCATCACATTGATCAAGCACAAAAGATGATAATTGTTAACGACAACAATGTCTTTCACCATCTAACCGCCCCCCCAAAAACACAACTACGAAAGGAGAAATAAACTACAGTCTTTATTGTCATCAAATTCCCCCCTGAAGCACAACTAAGCGAAAAGTGGCAATAAAAAATGAACAACTAATGCAACACAATGATATGAATTCTTCAAGCATTGGTTCAAATGATGTCATGACCATTGATCGATACATCCACATTCAGTCCTGATGGTTGGCACTGATCCATAATTCATTCTTTCACGTCTCTTTTGTAATGATTTGAATATTGGACTAGTAATTGACCAATAATGTTGGGGCTTAGACGATTTCCTTTGATGAGGATGTGGAGATGCCTCAGCCTTTGTTTTTGCAAACTCAATGTTGGGTGCCACAACATTTTCATTTAGAATGACATTAGTATCCATGTCATCAATATGTTTATCGCAATTAATAGGAGCATTTTCTTTAGGCACCTCACACTTGGATGTAGGTGATGAGGCAACAACGAGATCGTATAGAATACCTTCTCTTGGTGTCTGCACTACAAGGTTAATAGGAGCAACAATTCCCTGTCCATTATTCCCAATTCCTCATCTGTTATATCCCATTTTGCTTAGCAACCGAGACCCAATACCAGTAGTATGGTTTTCAAAACTGGGTGTGAGAAAGGCATGTGATGAGCCATGATGATCAACATCAGGCTTATGGAATTCAACATCATCAAATATGGAATAAGGAGAGTTTGGCACCTTAACATCAACTCACTCCATCTCAAATTTATGAAGACGACTAACTTCTAATTCAAGTTCTTGCTTAGACTCTTGCAGCTTTTGAATGACCTCATCCTTCTCAATCAATTGTTGAGACAAGGCATCATAATATTGTTTCAAAAAGTGATATTGCTCGAACATTGTTTCTTTTAACCAATTAACTTCCATACCATGTTGATTATTTAACTCTTCTAGTTGCTTCTTCAATTTTTTTGTTCTTGAGTTAGAAAAAGACTCAACTTCCTCCTCCAAGTCATCAAGGAGGTAAATATTGTCCTGAAATTCATATGCAAGCATTTGGAAATATTTTCCGATGGTTGATTCCAAATGTTCAACCTTGTTGATCTTTTCAATAATTGAATTTTGCAACTTATTTTTAAGTGTTGCATTTTCTTCTTGCAAGACAACTACCATTGATTGTAACTGAAGGACTTCTTTACGAAGTTCATCCGTTGGCATCTTCTCATAGATCTCTTGTGATCTTTTACACATCTTGAAAAGACCAAGTTGGAAAATTTGTTTCCACTAGTCACAAAAGCAAAGAAGAATGACTTGTAGAAAAAGTTTGTGATGTGGACAAGAAAAAATGTGAGACTGTGATTCACCCAAAATGCAGATCAAACACATATTTTCATAGGATTTTACCTCTTATTTTTTAAAATCCTCAAGACTTTTAAAAATATTTTAAAGACCCTTGATGAAAAACCACCTTTGCTAGTGAACACTTTCCACTGAAGACACAACCAACATGAAAGAACACGTCGGGCCCAAGGAACCTCCCATTTCATCTCACGAACACACTAAATTGAAGAAAGAAAACGTTAGGCCCAAGGAACCTCCCATTTCATCTCACAAAAACACTCACTTGAAGAAAGACCAATCAAAAGACAAACATGATCGGTTGGAGGGAAAGACCAAAAAAAAGAACATGCTCGCTTGAAGAAATACCAGTCAAAATACGAACACGATTGGTTGGAGATAAAGGCCAAACAAAAGAACACTCTTGCTCGAAGAAATACCAGTCAAAAGACAAACATGGTTGGTTGGAGGGAAATACCAAACAAAAGAACACACTCACTTAAAATTTCACCAACAAAACACCATACAGAGTAGATAAATATTCAGGTCAGATAATATCGAAGCCCCAGAAAAAGATACTGAAGTGATTCATTTCCTATAAACAACTCCAAATTATTTATTGCATTGTATAATAAAGAAGACCCTGAGCCACTAGCATTGAGGCCACTGATATTGGAACCTGGATCGAAGCCACGAAAAAACATGTGTAAAACCCATTCATTTCATTATAGAAGAGTGGGGAAGAAAATCTCACAACTCACAACAAATGTAAGACCTTGATTAAAAGAGGATTTATTTCCATCTCCTTTAGGCTTGAAGCTTTCCTGCGATTCAAATACATTCCCTAGTTATTAAGATTGACCGCAATCTGAAAAATGACCTTGATATATCTCTCTTAAAACCATGAAACAAGAAAACTCTGACAAAAGGATTCACCCAAGAGTTAACACTTTCCCAAGAAAATCTATAAACCATGTTCACAAAAAAGAGATGTGAAGTCGATCTTTTACCAGAATAACTTACCCGACAGGAATCTCCATAGGCTTTTAACAATACCCAAAACAAAACATAAGAAAAATAATAATGAATAGAGAGAGGAAAAATGATAGGCTATTGAGGCTTCTAAAGGATAATAGACTAATCGAGCACATTCACGGTCAGGAAAAAAATAAAGTTGCAGCTCCTTAACAATATAAAAGATATGTGGCCACAACAACAAAAACAGTGACAATGGAATTTGGCCATAAATTAAAAAGAATGCCAACCTCACTCATGCCAATCATCAGGTCAGTCCATTCACAACTACCCATGCCAGAATTCGAACCCAAAATGTAAGGGCTTGCGTGATTCATTCATTGGTGCTCATGAAGTGGATTGTTTTGTGTCCCAAACAATGAATGGACAATGGCATAGTGACGAGGTTGGAGAGGAGCAAAAATTTGTATTCCTTGATTCATATTTGCAATAGATCCATCCCTTCCTTGCATAGAAGGGATATCTAGGCATTCAAGCGACAGATCACGACTATTAAGGAGGAACGATACGCAAAACACCAATAAGATTGTTGATTAAACGGTCAAACTGCACCCACGGTGACCGTGTAGGAGTATTCTTTTTATAGATATTTGCAAGAATATGAGTGACCAAACCACCCTTCAAATCCATATCTCACTAGAACATAACTCCATTCATATCATAGAGAAAAAAGAAACTACAAAAATTCCATAAAAGAATCCAACAGGGCATGAATCGTCTACTCTTATACCATGTAAGGGTATTTTACTAGTAATTGTCCCAAAAGGTACAAAGAAAGGCCGATAGACTTATGAAGTTGGAATTGTTGAATTTCTATAAAAGATTAAAAAATACAAGTATTTTTCTAAAAAAAATTAAAAATAGAAAATAATGAATATTGGAAACCACATATTTAAAATCTCAATTGTATTGTCAATTTGGGTATTGGTTAACTTTTATACAAACATATGCTTCCACAATTGTAACTCTTTTCCAACATTGATAAACCACTGCCATTGTACATAATTAAATTAAATGTAAAATTTATAAACTACATACATGTTGTGAGTAAGTAATCTTAAAAGTCATGTGTAAAGAGAGCCTATTGTACATAATTAAATTAAATGTAAACTTTATAAACTACATACATGTTGTGAGTAAGTAATCTTAAAAGTCATGTGTAAAGAGAGCCTATAAGGTGTGTAAAGAAAGAGCTGTTAAAAGTCATGTGTAAAGAGAGCCTATAAGGTGTGTAAAGAAAGAGCTGTTAAAAGTCATGTGTAAAGAGAGCCTATAAGGTGTGTAAAGAAAGAGCTGTTAGGATTGTTAAATTGTAAGTATGGTTTTTTTTTTTTAATCAATATATTAAATTTAAGTTTTTAATACACAATTTAAGTTTTTTTAGTGTATTAAATTTAGGTTAAATTTAGTTAGTCACAAAATTCTAAAACATATTTAGTCATCCATAAAAAGAACATGGGAATTAATTTAATCTATAAATAATTATAGAAAATATGTTAAAATTAAGTTCTAAATGATAAACACTGAAGAACTAAAAACTTATTATATTAAAGATACTTTGCTGTTTTAAATAAAAATACATTTGAAGAACTAAAAACTTATTATATTAAAGATACTTTGCTCTTTTAAATAAAAATACATTTGTATTAAAAGTAATTTGCTCTTTGAAATAAAAATACATTGTATTCCACAAATACAAAAGAAAAATATATTTATTTTATTATTACTTTGTTCTTTTAAATAAAAATACGTTTATATTAAAAATAATTTGCTCTTTCAAATAAAAATACATTGTATTCAACAAATACAAATACAAAAGAAAAATATACTTATTTTATTATTACTTTAATACACATACAAAGAAAAACCAACAAAACCAACAAATCATATAGGCTAAATAGAACCTAGTAAATGCACCATGCAATCACAAGAAAAACAAAAACTTGAGAATATATCTGATTTTATAAGTTAAGACACAATTCAGGAAAAAAAATTAGACGACTTAATGAGGGAAATTTAATTGCTTATAATTATGAATATCCCAGAAAAGATTTCAGGATTTACCCATCTAACATCATAAAATAACAAACTTAACAAACTTGATTTCGCAACTGTATATCATCATTTATCCACGTTGCTCTCATGATATACAGTGTACAGAAACCCAAGATTCCAAGAAACAATGATAAACAATTGATTAAGTTCCCAAGACTTTGTCTGGACACCTAAGTTACTCTGGACACCTAAGTTACTCTTGCAGCTTTTGCTGTAGAAGTTCATTCTCCTCAGTTTGTAGTAAAGCCTGTTTCCTCAACCTTGCATTTTCTTCCACAATGGAGTGATTCCATTGAAAAAACTGTAAATTTAACCGCCTCTTTTTCTATCTTCCTCTTGGACCTGTGAATATTAAATTCAGAAGTTAAAATTTTCAGTGGTTTCAGTGCTTTTTATTATAATTGTGATCTTTATTCATTATCCAAATTCAAAAAATTGCAATGTTTACTTTATAACAGCTGACCTATAAAGCGTTCAATTTTTTTTTTCCAATTTGTTCAAGCTATTTGCAGGTAAAAATGATTAAAATAACCCAATATAAATGTACAACATCATAAAATTACGTTTCAAGTCAAAGATTGTAAAGTCATGGACATTTGGAAGGTATAAATATTTCATGCAATTTGGAACAAGGCCATGCGCATAATAAACAATAAATTAATCTATATTTTAAATTCTGGAAAAAAATTATAATAAAAATATAATGACTTGAACTATAAAAAGGAGATTATGACTACTTATAATTTGTTACCGTCCAGAATATCAGAAAAAACACCCGCAGAAACAGAGTTAGTAGAAATCTCTTACCATTGCATTCACTGATTCGCAGAGTGGTGACTTTGCATGAGCTTGACATGGCCATGGCTCGTTTCTGGTCGATTGGCTAACCTAACAGATTGTTACCGGTAAAAAGCTCACAGAGACACACAACATCATTAGTAACGACGAATTTGAGGGCCGTGCAGCAATCTTTGGCCGGTTGCTTGTTGGTTCCCATGGTGCAGTGCATCGTTCCTTGTCCCGCCCATTCCGCTCGATATTACATCGACTGTGGCTGCCCTGGATATCATGCAGGGTAACATTTCCTTATACCTGTTCGCCATTAGAAACATGGGACTACAGGTAACCTGATGAGTGCATGCTTGCCAGATTGATGCGCGGCGAGGATAATGAATCGATAAATATCGTTTTACTGCCAGATGTCAACAGAAAAGCATATAACAGATAACAGATGTCAAGCAAAGAAACAAAGTGTAGAACCGCCTTCATGAATATTCATAAATACACGACGAGAACTTTGTGGGTGGTTAGAGGGTTTATGCCCGCTCTATGCCCGCCAGGTGTCAGCCTGAAGAACAAAGAGACGACGAAAGTCCCTTTCAAAGGAAGACCTATCCACCTAATTATAGAATTTCCATCCACCTAAAATATAACATTTAATATTAATTAATTAATTTATTGAATATTATATCAGCGTTTTTCATCTATCTTTTACCGCAAACAAGTCATGTATCGTATTTCATCTATTACTTTAAAATGTTGATTATGGATTCGAAACTTAATAATATATTACTATGTTTATTATATTATAGATTAAAACAAGAAACTATTAAATAATAACATGGTGATTTGTTAATTAATATGATTATGATGCGTGTTTATTTTTTATTTAATTAAGTTGCGTCTCAGTTATGTTAATAATATTGGATAAAATTTCAATATTAAAATAATAATGTTATAGGTTTAATCTATATTTTATAAATTAAGATATTTATGATTAAATATCTAAATATGTAAACACTTGAACATTATTTATATATGAGATAAGACAATTATTCCAAAACACTTTATATTAAAGATTATTGTAACAAGTATAAGAATCAAATTAGAACTTCGTATAATCTAATTTAAAGCTGATCCAGCATAACATTACGTAGATCATAACAAGTGCGAGATGGATCAAATTAAAAGCATCCTCAAGATCAAAAACAACTTAATATCTGATCTAAAAGCTTACCGGGTATTTGGCCAGATGGATTTCAGCCATCAAATTAACGGCATCGTCAAGCTCGAAAACTTTAAATCTGATCTAAAATATTGCAGAGATATTTGGTATGGAAGAAGATTGTAAACGGAATTTTTTTATCAAATCTACTCTATAATATGACAATATTTATAGTTTACTGGCCAACACTGATTTGAGGGATCAAAGCTAACACATTCTAAGTTGATTATGGGAAAAAGAGATTTGAGGGATCAAAGCTAACACATTCTAAGTTGATTATGGGAAAAAGAGAGTAAGTTTAAAGCTAAGGTTAACGCAGCCTTCCGGTATATCAAGAAAGTATAAAACACAAACTTTTCTGGCAAATTTAACAGTACCGGCGTTTAAAGCCGATCCTATCAAATGCATACCAAACTTATCAAATGCATATGCAGAATCCAACAACATTTTTAAAAGAAAAACAAGGTAAAATTGCAAACACGGATTCCAGCATTTCTGTACACGAGGAGACAGTAAAACAAAATATTTATGGTAGGTTTGACCGAACGGCATTTTAAGCGAACTATCAAATGCCGATGCATAAATTTAATCTTCATAAATTTAACCTTAAAACGTTAAAGAGGAATCCAGACATCCAATTAAAGGCATTATTAAAGATTCGAGCAGTTCGGTATAGAACAAAATATTTAAAATATTTATGATAAAATTTAACCTTTTTTTTTTTCAGAGGAAAAAAAGCTATATTTGTTATATTGAGATCATATAAGCTGTCATAAGATTACAATTTTCCATGATAAATTCGTGAATGGATGGCCGGTAAGAGACCAACCGGCATTTTGGATCATCATTGTGCGATATAAGAATAGATCAAAATAGTAGAAAACATAGAGAAAATATACACAGGATCTGTGCAAAATGTAGAGAATATAAACAACATGTAGATATATGGCGATCCAAAAACTAGCGCAAACCAGAGAAAAAGAGCCAGCATCCGGAGGAGCCATCTATAGATGATGATTAGTCAGGAGGCAAGAAGCTGCAGATCATTGAAGAGATGGACTGTATATGTGGATGGAGATCCCGAAAAACGCATGCGCATCTGGACTTCCATACGTGCCAAACCGAGAGAAGGAAGATAGCCTGCCAGAGAGGTCGCTGTGATGACCACCAGAGAAAAGCATCCGAGACCGAGGAGAAGGGGGGAGCAGTGAAACCATAACAGTTTGACAACTCAAGCCAGATGGAGGAGGTGAAAGGGCAGTGAAGGAAAATGTGAATATTAGTTTCCAATGCCAGATGGCAGAAAACACATTGACTCGGACCCTGCCACCCCTTAGATTGAAGGACATCCCAGACAAGATTCCTGTTATGATAGAGTAGCCAGCCAAAAAGAATGGATTTTAGGGGATGATAAAATTTAACCTTAAAACGTAAAAACAGAAATTCAAACATCAAATTAAAGGCATTATTGAAGAGGAAATACAGATTAAAATGCAAACGCAGATTGAAGGCATTATTAAAGGAAACATCAGACTGAGCGCATTATTAAAGGAAATACAGATTAAAGATTCGGCAATCAGATTAAAGGCGTTAAAGAAAGTATGCTTACTGAGCTAATTCCCGCCGCCCGGAACGTTTCTGAGAGATGGCGAATCAGAGTCGTCGAGCACGAACTCAGTGAGAGCCCGTTTCGAGAAAATGATAAAGAAAGCGCAGGATGATGTTTGCGCGGCGGTAGAGGCGGTGGACGGGCACAATTTCAAGGAGGACGTGTGGTCGAGGCCTGGGGGAGGAGGCGGAATCAGCAGAGTTTTGCAGGACGGAAATGTGTGGGAAAAGGCAGGAGTTAACGTTTCCGTTGTCTACGGTGAAATGCCGCCCGACGCTTACCGTGCGGCCAGGGCAGCTAATTCTCCGGACAATAACAAGAAATTGGGCACAATTCCGTTCTTCGCGGCGAGAATTAGCTCAGTAAGCATACTTTCTTTAAACAAAGTGTAGAACCGCCTTCATGAATATTCATAAATACACGACGAGAGCTTTGTGGGTGGTTAGAGGGTTTATGCCCGCTCTATGCCCGCCAGGTTTCAGCGTGAGGAACAAAGGGACAACGAAAGTCCCTTTCAAAGGAAGGCCTATCGGCCTAATTACTCACAATGTTGTGTAAAATTACATAAAAGACATTCATTATATAGCAATGGAGGAGGACCCGTGTTGGTTCAGGATAACCATGACAACTAGGCATATTCAAGTCTCTATGTGAGCTTACAACTCATCATACTTAGTTCATGGGGAAATGAAGCATTGGAAAAGCCAACTCTAACAAATTTCTCTAATGAACCATTTACGTGTCAAATGATGTCATAGCAGAAGGGTTGCCCCATCTATTTCCCAGGGGTACTGGAAGATTGAATTCACACTATATGTGCTTTTCCCTATGGCTCATACAAGCTTCTAGTCAATCTAGGTTGTCCTGAATTCTCCATTGGTTTTATTGCAAGTCATTAAGGAAGTAGATGATTTAATTGATGTCATCATACTTCTCCTTGAGAACTTGCTCCAGTAATACTTTCAGCTTCCAATGAAAAGTAATTTTATGCATATATTGATTTCTCCGGCCCCTGGTGGGCCCAGGATCCAGGAGACATTGAGAAAATTTGTTCAAAATATCAAAATTTGAGACAATATGCCTGTCCCTATAGACATATCTAGCTTTAGGATCCCTTTGTTTATTAGTTTCTATAGATGTCATTATTTCTTCCAATCATTGCATAATTCGCATCACCTCAACATTTCCTACAATATTTCATCCTCTATGGCCTCCTCTTCCACCTCGAACAATTCCTCCAACTCTGTGCACCATATTTGTTCCTTTAGCATATACAAAATATGCTCTGATACCAAACTGGTGCAGGCTAATGGGCTTTATGGAAAACCACCAAATTTATAATATAGCCACTGAACCCAAGCATGAATCCTTCTCTTCGGGGCCTTATGAGTTACACGCCCAATAGTAAACGCCCCAATGCTCTAATCCTCGGCACTTCACATGACCAAACCTTGTGCCCCGGAATCCCAAATCCTCGACATTTTGTAGTCCAACGCAAAAAGAATGTATTTGAAATTCTCGGGGAGACAAACTCTAGGATGAGGACTTTCCCTTTGATTGCAACACCCAAATCTTCATTAACTGCCAACCTCGAACTTTGGACCCCAACGCTTTGGAAGTGAGCTCCACCTTTTTTCTCCAGGGAAAAACCTTCAAGGGAGAGATATTCTTATCTCTAACACTTGACAGTTCCATCACCCTGGCGCTTTAAAATTTGTCCAAACCTCAACACATCACCCGATGCATTAGAGGTACATGTCACCTTAACACTCTAAAATTCCACGTCACTCTGATGGTTTGAAGGTCAATCTCGTTTAGAAACTCTCAGGGAAGTTTCTTCCAGAGAATTTGTCCATTGAAATAATTCCTTCAACATAACTCAAGTTTTGTTCCCCCACTGATGTCAATTAACGTACTCCCTTCAAAGGTTTAAAAAAACCTAAAATCTTGACCCTTTATTCCCATGTTGTCCTCGACTCTATTACAAGATTTTAACATATGAATATATATAGTTTAATATATATATATATATATATATGAATACCCTTACGACCCCACTTTGATCAAATCCTATCACTAGGAAAACACACAAGATTCATAGGAAATAAAAAAACATTCATTTGCACAGGATTCACAAAGGCATAATGCAATATTTCATTCAATTTCAAATCCTCCCACCATAATCGTTCTCTGTTATCTTTTATTAATTAAAACTTTAAATAAATACATATGTGTGACATCGTTCTAGATCCTTAAAGGCAGGATTGGACAAGCCCAAACTTGGCGTACAAATTAACAACTACAATATATAACTATTTCAATATATTACATTATTAGCAATGAAAATAATTTCTATCATAATCTCTTAACAAATCCCAGACATTGAGGAACCAACTCCTCTGGTAAAAATTTTTGACCTCTAGGTCATTTGGTTTTCTA
This sequence comes from Pinus tabuliformis, assembly GCA_031772625.1. Taxonomy (NCBI): domain Eukaryota; kingdom Viridiplantae; phylum Streptophyta; class Pinopsida; order Pinales; family Pinaceae; genus Pinus; species Pinus tabuliformis. Next base: position 382,293,187 of record CM062807.1, read on the forward strand.
TAGATGCCCTTGCATCACAAGGCATGATAAACCAAATAATAGACTAAAATTTGTTAACCCTGAGAAGACAACATATGCCCTTCCCCAGAAACCTAAAGAACCACACTTCTTAATCGTAGACAGAGAATACCAACGATTATGGGGCTCTAGACTCTCCCCTATTCCCCAAAACTAAAAGGAAAATAAAACATTCTTAACCCCTATAGCAGAATTGAAAAAAAACGAGAGCAATACCAGCACACCGATACCAAATCCGTGAAAGAAGAGTTATCAGGTGAAGAGAGTGAAAGGCTAGTAGCCCAAGATAAGAAGTAGAATTCAAGTAAAAAGGAGCCTTAGATAACAAACCAACTAGGGCTCTACTAGAGATGGGGTAAAAGGACCTAACACCACCCAAAAAATGTTTACAACGAGATAACAGGATGCACAAAACAAAGAACACAGTCTTACCTCTATAAGAGACCAAGATTAAATGATGACTCCCAGACACATACCAACTTTGAAACTTCATGCCATTGTATCGCTCTAAACAATGCTAGGATCTGGGAAATTAGCATAAGCACGCTTTAGACCAATAATATATTTTTTATGAGCAAACTCCAAGAAAGAACCAATTCCTTGCGTTGCCTTAGATAGTAGGATTATGCTTTTTAGAATAAGAATTATCAGCGAACACTCGGTAAACCTTCTCCGCTCTATATTTTCCACTGCACACTCCCTTACATCTAGGAGATTACCCTTGGTAATTCCATAATCTGGTCCAGGTAGATGTCAAAAGAACTCTTCTGCAAAGACCCCCTTTTTAATGGTATCAGGAATCGCTAGGGTTCTGCCCCCCCCCCCCCATCGAACTCCTCCTTGTGTGTTCCTCCATCCCCATCAAGCAAGGGTTATTGTATCATTATTATTATTATTCATTCTATCAATATAATTTATATAATTACAAATCTACTTCTATCTCCAAGTACAAACATGCTATGTTTGTAACATTAGTATCAGAGCCAAACTGCTACCTTAAAAGTGAAACATTCGTACTCATCTTCCTGCTTTGTGTTCGTACTCAACTATACTCTTTCCATTCATGCTTGTCCATACTTGTTTGACATACTCCACATCCATTCTTGGTTGTTGCCACTAACCATCTCTTGCACCCACCATACTCTACCATTAATGCCCATTTGACCTGTCCATGTTGTACCTATATTCCACCGCCAACCTCTGCTCAACCTGGTACATGTTGCCAACTGTACTTTTCCAACAATGTCCACTTGACCTCATCCCCACCACCACTCAACCTTGTTCTCCATGTCAATTATGCTGACACTTCCTACCACTCAACCTTGTTTTGCAATCTCACTTCTATGACACATCCACATGTGTGTGTGTGTGTGTGTTTGCAATCACCCCCACAGATCGATATAAACATGATCATATATCCACGCTGATTCTTTTGACACTTCCTACCACTCAACCTTGTTTTGTAGCCTCACTTCTATGACACATTCGCGCGCGCGCGTGTGTGTTTCCCCGACAAATCCATACAAACATGACTATACATCATTATGAACTTATCTGAAAAATAATAAATTTGCAATAAGCTATAAAATAAAGAACAAGAAAGTCCCTTTAATAAATATTTAGTATTTATCATAATTTTATTTTAAAAATAAATAATAAGAAAATAATTGTATTATAATAATAATAATAATTAATTAATTAATTAAGAGAAATTAACTATGTTGGTCCACAAGGAAGGCCAACCTAAAGATGGTTGGTGAGGATGAATTATGGCCCGAGGTCAATCAATATAAAGATGAGGTTAACAGAGTTAGATATTATTTCGACAACGTTGAAAAATCAAAGACATAGTTGGAGGAAGGATACAAAGAGTTAATGAAAATAATTAATGAATTAATAGAATATGAAACACAATTGCTAAATTGATAGAGGATTTTGAGAATCCATGGAAAGCCACATTAAGAATGATAAATGACAACAACGACAGAGCAACAAGGATACCTAACTTTCAGGGCAAAGGAATTGACCAACTAACCAAGAGGGTAGATGCATTAATTGTAGAACCCTATACCTGCTGGAAACCAACATTAAGTCCACAATCCCAACATACAAATGAACAAGACCATCAAGAAGCACCTGAAGTAAGTTTTTCAAGTAGTAGGTATCACATAGTAATTCTAGGAGGAAATAATCGACGGATTAAGAATGAATTACCAAAGTATGACAGAGGGTACCATAAGAGAGAAATTGCCTAGTTCAACAAACTATAAGGGATTGAATCAAACCCCCCCTTAGGTGAAAGAGAAAAAATAATTATAGCTTCCAACATTTTTGAAAGAGAAGCTTATGATTGGTTCCTATGGTCGACAAAAAATTGTGATTTGCATTCTTTTCATTGGCAAAGCTTCATGACTGCCTTATTAAAGAGGTTCCATGGCGAAGAAGATGATGATTTATACATCAATTTTGTACATATTAATAGAATGCAAACATAAACAACATACACGAATGTGAAGTTTTGGAAACTAGACAAAACAAGTTCATATATGAGAAATTGCAAAAAATGTACATCTGTGGATTGAAATATTGCATTCCTAATGAAATAAAGCTATAGAACCCTAAAACAATTGAAAAAGCTAGCCATGCAATGAATTAATTGAACGAAATAACATGTTCAACAAGTCATCATTCACTAGAGAATATGAAAATTGGCATCCAGACTCAAATAAGAAATCAATAAACAAATGTAGATATTGTGGGGACAAATGGTCGCTAGAACATAGATGCAACCATAATAAACTATATACTTATGATGTAGAAAGGGACCCACACACATACAACCATGAATCAAAGAGATGGACAAAGAAGAAAAATAATTGTCATGAGTGTGGGAAGAGTTAGACACTGAGACAGATGTGAAGACATGTCCTTACACTACTATAAAATTGATAATGGAAGGCAAGTAAAAGTACGTAAGCCAAATCATGAAATCACGATAACATACAATGCAGATTCAGACCATAACGATACACCGCAAGAAGCATCACTAGCTTCAATCTCATGCATTCAACCAAATAAAATTGAAGACAAACTTCAAGGAAATATAATTACTCCAAAAGACCAATTACAACCATCGATTATGAAATATGTTCCACCACATCTCAAAATGGAAGGGATCCCTACTTTAAGAAAAAAAGAAAGAAACTCTACAACTCCACCAACAACCATGATAGGGAAACCACAACCTAAGACCCTAAAGCTTAAAGGAGTCATAAAAGATAGAAATGTCACAATACTTGTAGATTTTGGCAATACTCACAATTATATAGACATTGGTGTTGCTAAACAACTAAACTTTTTTGTGTACCCCACCAAAGACCTTGTTGTAATGTTCACTAATAGAAAAAAGGCTGAAGAAGTAACACAATGTCATAAGGTGTCATTTCAAATACAAGAGTTGGAACTACAAACATAATTATATGCTCTAAGGCTTGAAAACATGGGTATAGTGCTAGATGTAGAATGGTTGACGCAGTTGGGAAGTTATACTACAAACCTTGAAGAATAGTTCATGGAGTTTAATTGGAAAAGACAACACTATAAACTCTATGGTGTTAAAGGTTCCACTCTAAAACAGATGCAAACAATACACACAAACCTCACTAACACTCAAAGTGTGAGCGAAATCAAACCCATAAACATAGATAAACTTCATTTCACCACAGAGATGTGCCCAACTAGAGAAAAGTTTGTTTCTTATGCTTTGAGGACAAAGCATTCCTTGATAGGGCGATAATGTTATAAGCATAATTATAAATAGTAATAATAATAAGTTAATTAATTAAATGAAAATTCAAGGGTTGCATACCCTTTCACCTTGTTACCAGTCAATGTTATAAAATAAATCATCACGAGGGTTATGCTATCATTATTATTATTCATTCTATCAATAATTTATCTATCAATACAATTTATACAGATACAAATATACTTTTGTCTCCAAGTACAAACATGAACTATTTGTAACAAGGATTCTCCATGTTCATTGAGCTAATTGAGAAGGGAGTGTCCATGTCTCTTTTAGGGAGAAACAAGGTTAATTCCTCAATCTCGTAAGATATATCCCAATTCATCTTCAGTTTTTCCTAATTGGGATTTATGGTCAATTAGTTGTTCCATAGCCATAGTGAGGGAAGAAGTTAACTGATTATGATGGATTTGGAGCCTTAGGATGGCAGAGTTCATGTCGTCTTCTTCACCTTGCATTAATGCAAAAAAACTTTAACAATTGACACTAAGAGAGGGGTAAAATGGACCCTCAATGATGAACTCCTCACGATTTCATACACACAACATGGGGGGTTATCAGATAGGAAAGAGTCTAGATCTTGGCATAAGGGATAAGGACTCTTAAAGATTTAAAAATGGTGTTGCAAGGACCAAGAAATTTCTAGAGGATAGCACAAAAAGGCGACAGAAGAGAGAAATTGAGGGAGGCCTCTTTCTATCTTCATCTACTGAATCCATGGCACTAGCCACAAGGAGAATGAACACGAGCCAAACAAACACGATTTCAAATACTATCCCTTGGGAACATTCCAACAAATTCATCTGTGAAATTGGTTGAAGGATGAGACTTCTAGAGACCTTGAAGTTCTGTGATGTCATATAACACCATAATTCTTGTTCTTCCCTATAGGGGAGAGAATATTTGCACTTTCGACCAATTTTTCCATGGTCATTGTCTTGTGTCGTTACACAAGTCTTTTACAAAAATACTCACTAAATCATATTTGGATCATCATGATCGATTGCCTTCTGATCGCACAAACAGGATGGGAAATGCAGCGATGACGGGGGGAGTAAATAATGTTTGCTGCCAATTTTTCTTGAAGGACGCACAAGCATATGGCCACCTACAACCACGATGCTAACACCCTTTTCCACTTGTTTCCATGAACATAGGAAGCTTATGATGCTAGAACTGTTTCCACTTGTTGTTATGGGAGGGATTGTTTGGTAGGTAAGAGATAAGAAGGGAGGAATCCCCTACTTTAATTAACCTGGTTATTATCAAAGATAGAGCTTGGAGAAGGCCCTAGTATGAACTGTAAGATTCTACTTGCTTGTTTGAGGTTAAACCCAACCACCAAGGGTATGAAGTTTCTTGTTTTCTTCCAGGGTAATAAATAAACCTCTGCTCCTACCATTCCTAGTAAATAATTATCTTTTGACAAAGTGTACTTAGTCATACTAAATTTGACTATACATTATGCTTTTTCTAACTTCTTGACAAAACTAGACTACAATTATTAATCACAAGTTCTTTATAGAAAATTCTCTTTTTATTATTGAAATTAAGAGAAATTAGAAGTCTCATTGATTGAGTTTTGATAATTTTTATTATTGACAAAGTGTACTTAGTCATACTAAATTTGACTATACATTATGTTTCTAACTTCTTGATAAAACTAGACTACACTTATTAATCACAAGTTCTTTATAGCAAATTCTCTTTTTATTATTAAAATTAAGAAATATTAGAACTCCCAAGTTGCGATAATTTTCTAAATAAATCTAGAACTAAATAAAACTTTTAAACACATAAATTTACAATTCATGAAAAAAAATGCTAAATTTTTTATATTTAAAAAATAAAAAAATAAAAAAAAAACACATTTTTTTTACTTGGAGATTCATGAAAGAATTCATAATTCCATTATATGTTTGAAAAAGTTAAATAAATTTATGTATTCACAAAATATCATTTAAACCTTATAAGATAGCTCTATAATCAATAGCTGAAAAATTAAAACCTAGAATCTTAAGCTTATCCTTGACAAATATGACAAATATGAATCACGATGAAAATCTAATCCTACACAATCTTACTCGACCCTTAAAACAATATTAAAACTATTATTAATTCTTAAAAGAATATTTTTATAAATTTTTATCAATGGTTTTTAAATGTGATTTTTTGAAAAAAAAAATAATAGTGTATTTCTGATTTAATTGGTGTAAAATTCTATAGAGATTCATTAAAATCATAAATTTGAAGAATGAATTTTGAATAATTAAAATGCTTCAGAGTTTTTCAAAATATTGAATCTATATATATATATATATAATTTAAATAATACAAATCAAAATTTAAATACAATTTATTTTATCAAATTCTACTCAAAAATCCACTAAAGTATTAAATTTATATATTAAAAAAAAATAAAAAATTTATTTAAATAATACAAATCAAATTTAAATACAATTTTTTTTATCAAATTCTAACCAAAAATCTACCAAAAATTGCAAAACATGATAATTAAAAACAACTCCATATTTTTATTTTTTTTTAAATATCGATGCCCAAATTAAATATTAAATTTCAAAACATGATAATTAAAAACAACTCCATATTTTTATTTTTTTTTAAATATCGATGCCCAAATTAAAAATATTAATATTTATATGGTTGCTTTATAAACGAAATATTGGGAATTAAAAAGGGCATTTGCTTTAAATGCCTTAATGCACATTTCACGTCACCAACCCTATCTTGTTTCTTCATGCGGCGTTCACCACGTGGACTTTCGAAACAACACAATAAAGTGGGTTGGCCAACCGACGCGCGTTCGCCCGACTTAGTGTATGTTTCAAACGTGTTGGATTTGGGGATTCGAGTAAATCGTGGCAAAGTCGGACGTGGGGCCCGGGGCACCCAGAATCAAATGGAGGCGAATTACCGGTGGACAGGTGAACCAGAACCCCCACACAAACACATTATTCCGGGTCGCGTTTATTTGAATGACTGAATGATTTTAATGTCATTCACGATGCTGAAGAGTGTAAGCGACCAAGAAAACGCGTCGTCTAATGATGTGGAGGAGTTGCTCGGACGTTTATGGAAATTTTGGTCATATTTAAAAAAAATTGGCAAGGATTTTTGTAAATCTAAGTTACAGTTGTTAAACTTCAAAATTTTAGGTGTTTTAGACGTTTTTGGTGGCACTGAATCCATTTCCACCATCAAAAACACGATTCAAACATTGCTTCTACAAGATTTTTTGAATTATTTTTGCCCGGATTCCAGCCACTTTTAGCCGTCCGGGCAATTCCTCCGCCTCGTTAGACAACTCTCCAAGAAAATAATAACTTTAATATTTTATTATGAGTTTTGATTAGAAGGTTAGTAATTTGATTGATCTTATCTTCGTCAAATAGATGGTGCATGTTGTCAATCTTTAAATTGTTTTCATACTGAGTGCAGATATCCTCATATGCTGCACATTCCATGACAAAGTGCCACCACACCCTTATCCCAGAAAATGCAAGTTCTCTCTTCCCAAACCTCATTGGAAATCTTCTACCTACCAGTGTCACATCTAAGGTGATGTGACCCTGTCCTTAATTGTGTCACTAGCACGCTTGCTTTTCCTTTAATAACTGTCTCTAAATATGTTTTCTCCCCATGGTCACCGGTTGGATTGAACTCTTTGATGTAGTATCTTTTTTATGTCCATTGTGATTAGTTCACATGACAGTCCTAAATTTTTCCATCACAAATTTTTGTATTTCTTCATTGGTGCTAGGACATTCATGCAACTTGATATCCCATTTACTCAACCACTTTTTGTTTTGCTTCATTTAAACAACAAAATGCGACTTCCCATCAGTTTTAATCTGAACATCCCTCGATAACACCATGATTGAGCAAAACTTGTGATTTATAACGATTCATAATTCTTTTATAAATGAGTTAATTCGAAATTTTAATTAATTATTTGAAAATGTAGGTTTTTATATTAAATTTAAATTAATAACCTACCTTGATTAAAAAAATGATTAACTTCGAGTTTATATATATATATATATATATATATATATATATATATATATTAAAAAATTTATATATAATTTAATAAAACCATAGAAAAACCCATTAACCTAACATTCTACTAGACTATTATTAAATTTATGATTTAAAAAATAATTTTGCTGCTCTATTTGTGTTCTCTGGTTTTTCCCATCATTACCTTTGGAATACATCAAGTGACACCAACTACCAATTACATTGTCTTTTTAATCATCAAATACTATTGATTTTTAGTTAATTTTCCCGTAATCTAAAGAGACAACATTTTCGCTCATAAAAGATTGGAAAATTTAACACGCTTTTGACGAATATGGCCGCAATTTTTGGAAATCCGGGTTACATCTATGAAGCTTCAAAATTTTGGGTGCCCCAAGAGTTCTTGATGGTACTGGATCTATTTCCACCAAAAAAATAAAAATAAAAAATAAAAAAAAATAAAAAATAAAAAAAATCAAACACTCCCATGTTCGGATTTCTTGAAAAAAGTTACCGAATTCTGATGAGAAATTCATGGAGCAAAATTGTTGCCTCATTAGACAATGTCATTAATTTTTAAAATTGTCAATTTGATGGGTGAAATAAAAATATACTCATATCTATTTGTAGACATATATATAGTGCAATCTAATTAATTTTTTAAAATTGTCTTTTTAAAATTGTCAATTTGATAGGTGAAATAAAAATATACTCATACCTATTTATAGACATATAGTGCAGTCTAATTAATAAACGAAATAACATTTTTTTATGGTTAATTTTAACCAAAATGGTTAGATATTTTTGAAAACTTGATTTTAAGTTGTTTTATTTATATAATTTGAGTGTCGGGGTGCTAAATCCATTTATGCATTCAAAAATGTATTTTAAATAACAAAAAATCACAATTTTGCTTGAAATTGTATCTTTGCATTACGGTGAAAAAGGTCATTTCATCCATAAGTTAGATATATGTATGTGTGTGTGTGTGTGTGAGAGAGAGAGAGGAGAGAGATATCCATTTATGAAATGAAAATGAAATGATATTTTACTGCCCACAAGACTAAAAATAGTCTCTGGGACCACTGATTCCCTGTTTTCAGCCTTTTGCAATTCAATCATTTTCTTATTCAAATTGATGATGAGCTAGCCCAACCTTCTAACAATCCCCTCACTGAAAAGACAATGCCAAGGAACCGATGCTAACATATTCCCATAACTTTCTTTGATGTTTCTGAATGCATCACATTCCAAAATGAAATGTTTTTCCGATTTCACCGCCCCAGACATGAAAAATGTACACACCTGTTCTTCCAAAGCTTCATTCGGCCTTTTCCACCATCATGTTTCACACCGAATTTGATGTGAGATGGTTCTTAATTGAGCAATAAGAACTTTTTCCCTCCACATAATGCCAGCTCCAATGTACTCTTTTTGTTGGAGATCACACGTAGGTTTGAATTCCTCAATATAGTTCTTCTGTTTACCCAACTCTTTTCCCCATACACGTTTATGGAAATTCTCCATAACAAAATTCTTTAGCTCCTTCTTATTTGTGGGATGGGCATTGGGGTAGATATTTCATTTTTGCATCTATGTGTAGTTTTGTCTCATCCATGTTTTCTTTCTTTCACTGATGCCTTCATTGAAGATAACATTAGGTCATCTATCTACTCCCATTTTCTCAATTCCTTTTAGATATCTTATGAGCCGCACCATAGCAATTGCTTTGATGGAAGTTGCTCCTGTTTCACTCAACATTATCTCATAAGGAACCAAATTTTTTATTTTGAACTTGCTCATGATAAAGTGTTTTTGGATTTTCTCATTTTGCTTCCATTTTTGAGACGGGGGTGCTACTAGCCCACAATTCACACCCATATAGAATCATTGGACAAACTAGGAGTCTAAAAAGCACTTTAATCGTTTTCCAATCCCATAACTCTGCCTTTCTACATTTGTTTGAAGAGCATATAATGATTTCCACACTCCTAAAATTATCTTCTTTCTTCAGTTCTCCCAATTAAGCTTGTTGTTAAAATCAACCCCGACGTACTAGTACTCATTTACTTCTTCAAGAATGTTGCCTTAAAAAAGGAACGTATACTGGCTCTGCTTCCTTTTATTAGAGAAAATCATTATTTTGGTATTGCTAGTATTGACTTGCATCCCCCCTACTCTATAAAAATGCTTAAGGGCATATAGGTGCATCTGCAATCCATGGGCCGAATTAACAATCAATATAAGATCGTCAACATATAAAGGAAGCTTTATCACAAACTCCCCCAACCGAACACCATCTCCACCTTGTAGATTTAACCACTCTTCTAGTTTATCAATATATAAACCAAAAAGAGTAGGAGATAAAGAGAAACCTTACTTGACTCCAATGCCACTTCTAAAGCTTTCTGAAATACCCGCTAAAGTTCTAATTTTGACTTTCACCTCTTCATAAAGCCTATGGACAACAACTCTATAATGCAAAGGAATTTCAAGTTCTTCCATTCTACACCACAACTTATCTCAAGGGACTATGTCAAATGCCTTTTTGAAGTCAACAAAGCAGCAAAATACTTCTTCTTTGTCCCTCCAAGCCTTTTCAATAATGTGTCTCAACGTGATACCATGATCCATTGTAGAATGCTTCGGCCTAAAACCTGCTTGTCCTTTTGCCCTCTTTTCTTTTACTTCTTCCCACTTACTGATTATGTTTTCTACCATGTTGCCAAAAAGCTTTGCAAGCAAAGGATTGATCATAATTTTTCTATAATTGGAAGGATTATTAATGTCTCCACTTTTAAAGAGGGGTATTGCTAGGCTAGTTGTCCAATCTCTTGGGAATCCTTGTCAAATGATGTTGTTGAATATTTCCCTAATGTGCGGTGCAAGAGTGTTCATTCCTTATTTTAGATACTCTGCTTGAAGCTCAACCAAGTCCTTTTCCTTTCCTGATTTCAAGTTCTAAATTCCAATCTCCACTTCATGTAATGTGAAAATCTTTGTAGTTGTGTTGATCTTGGGGGGAGGCTCAACCTCTGATTCTTTCTCATAGAGTTGTCTTGCGTAGTCAAACCATTGATTGGTTGTAATATTATTTTCAATTTACTTCTTCCTTGGTTGAAGTTCCTGCCAGAAAAGCTTTGGGTTATTCTTGCATAGATATATTAACTCTTCTCGCCTTGCTTGCATGAGCTCATCTTTTTTCCTTTTTAAGATCTGCTTATATAACTTTACATTCATCTTCTCCTTGTCTGCCTTTTTCAAGGTTCTCCTTTCCATTTTGCATTCCTCATCTAACCAAGCATTTATAGGAAAACAATGTGGATGTGTGCATGATGATAGAGGGAGATATATCTATTACATATATATTTATAACTCAATATCTTAGATATAAGCAATTTCAAATTGCACTGGAGAAAATAAATGAAGTTAGGCACAAGATGAAGCTATAATATAAGCACATTTTTCATGGTGCTTTTAGACTCTGAGATAAACACAAGGTGTACTCATAATATGAGACTCGCTAAGCCGACTATGGATCTTTGGGCATGTTAGAAAAAACTTGTCTCTATCCTAACTCACGTCATGCAATTCCACACCACGCACTCTGAACCCTAAATTTTGAAGCTTGGAGGGTGAAATTCTTGTGCTCTCCTTTCGACCATCTGTATGCAATATAAAACACTAACCTATGGGATATATTAATTAGATTAATGGGTCTTTTAATTGTTCAATAAAAATAAGAAAAGTAACTTTAACGAGTGTTTGGACTTTGAAAAACCAAGATACATATATATTTTTTTTTCTCTAATTAATAAAATATTCTTTTATTTTACAAATAAATAAATTTCATTATTTTTTATTTAATAATTTGTTTCATATAAATATATACTTCAGTTAATCATATATATATATATATATATATATATATATATATAGTTAATACACAATCTAGTTAAAGGCCGATGGGCCTTTCTTTTGAATCAGGTCAACTCCCATTTTCGTCTAGCCTTCTCCTCTCTCGCTGACATTTATGCAGAGGCTTTGTGCTCACCAATATTTTTACGCCTAATTAAGCTCACCATATTTACACAACAGTTCCAGAGATGCTTTGATAGAAGCATCTTTCATCGACTTCACTCCCCGGCAAAAGATTTAATGAAAACAATTGTAGGTTTCATTAATGACCTCCCCACCCGGGTTCGAATCGCGATATACATGATATGTTGTCATATATTGACGCAACGCTATTGACACAACAATGATGTATTATATATGCGTTTCTTCCTAGGGGCTCGCACCCCTTAAAAAAAACAACAACAACAATAATTGTAGGTTTACTCCAAACAGCCAGACGGACAGAAAGAAAAAAGAAAAAACCAAAAAACAAAAAACAAAGAAAGAAAAAAGAAAGAAGAAGAAGAATCACTTACACTTCAAAGAAAGGAATAAAATGAAATAATGAATTAGTGATTAGAAAAGAAAGTCCATCTCCCAATAAGAGCAATATAAGAGAAAGTTACCATGAGTTGCATTCTTGGAGTATTAATTTTAAATGAGGCAGCACATGAGGAAAAGGTTGAAAGTCCACCTTTGTCTTCAAGAGGCTTCATATGCACATGCTGCCATATATTGTTAAGGCCGTGGTGGGAACTACTCTCTTAATATTTTCACACGTCAAATTCAAGGTTTCAAACTTCATCGGCGACGAATCAAACCAAATATAATTCAAACTTTTCAATTTGAATGTTGAACAACAATAGCTCCAATTAATTCACTAAATGAACCAAATTTATGTATTAATTGATGTGATACGACTCCATTAAGTAACTATGCCCCCAACATTCAACACTAGCACTGGGTTGGATGCCTTGCTCTGCTCCTTTCAAGATAACCCTAAGACCTGCCTTCTCCTAGTTTTCAAAGCTCAAGTCGTCGCGCTCCTATTGATCTCTCTCCCATGGATGCGCCTGTGGGAGGGGCGGGATCTTCCCCCCCTCCTTTCAATGCTTCCGCCTCTGACATTCCCAGGCTTGCAGTACCTCTGTTCCCTCCTGGCGCTTTCCCAGAAACAGATCAGGGATCTGAACCAGTCAATAATGAAGCTGACCCCTCAGCAGTACGTGATGCGAATGCCAAAGACAAGGGCGTGAACCAAAAGTCTTCAACGTCACAGCCAAAGGCGACCTCGGCGACATGCATCCCTAAAGCTACAGAATGAATCAAAGTCGATCTCCCCAGTCATCGAATCAACAGCAAAATTCAATTTATGCAGGACCATGCGCTCATAGGAAAATTCCTCAGATTTTGGCCAACTGAAAAGGCTCTGCATGGTTGGATCGCTTCAAAATGGAAACCCAAAGAACAAGTCACTCTGCAGCTTGGCTCCAAAGGCTTCTTCACGGCCATTTTCCACTGTGTGGAGGACAAATCTTGCATATTTGAAGGCGGCCCGTACTTCTTTAACTCCTCAGGTCTGTACCTTCATGACTAGAAAGCTAGGTTTAACCCAGATAAGGAAGATTTCAGTTGGGCTCCAGTATGGATACGTATGTACTCCCTTCCTGTGGAATACTGGAAAGAGGAAACGCTAACGGACATCGGCAATAGCTTGGGGGTTTTCATCAAAGTTGCTGAGGAAACCAAAACTCGAAGATACACATCATACGCCAGGATCTGCGTCCAAATGCATCTGACCAAAGCTCTTGCAGACTCGGTAAGTCTCTTTCATGATGATTTTGAATGGATTCAACCATTAGACTACGAGCATATTCCTTTTCGTTGTCGAAAATGCCATGAACATGGCCATCTCTTCTGGGACTGTCCTCTGAATACTCTGCCCAAAACCTCTGCTAATGAAACTACCAAAGACTCTGAAGGATTCATCAAAGTCCCTAATCGTCGGTGGCATGCAAAGAAAAATCCTGCAGCCCCAGAAAGCCCCAAAAATCCTGAATCCCAGAATAGATTTATAATTCTCGCCTCTCAAGATCCCTCCGAGAATCAAAGCTTAGATCCTCAGGCAATCCCTTCCCCACCCTCTTCCTCCTAGATTATCAAAGCTTCTCAGCCATCCTTAGCCTCCGCTCCCTCTAGCCTTCTAATATCCTCTGTCGCAGAAAAACATGTTCCAGATATTGGCTCAAATCCCTCTACCTCGGAGAAAACTGTTCCAAAAACCGGCCAACAGTCCTCTTCAATGGAGCTAGATGCTGCTCTAGCTCTTAGTTTGCATGACAACACATCCATGGAAGATCAGAATATTCCCACAATAATGGACGAAGATCCAGAGAATGTTAGTCTGGAAGGTCTGGATATCCTCAAATTGGAAACAGCGTGCAAGCAAAAAGAATACAATTCAATACCCCCATGGCAAATCGACAGGCTGGAAGGAGTTCTCACCAAAGTTCAGCACAATAAATGTGTAGGAATACAATCAGGAAGCCCCTAGGATGGTAAAAAAATTCTAAAAGAAACGAAGAAAAGAGGGCGTAAAACAGATTTGCAAAGTACCATTATCGTAGGAGAAATACTAATGGAATCCGGGTGATTCCCTAAGTTGACAAAGTTCTATAAACCCCAACCCCACAGTTCCTCATGAAGCTCATCTCTTGGAATGTGAGAGGGCTCAATAGCCCCTCAAAACACAGAATGTTAAAAAACTTGATCCAGCAAGAAAAACCATCATTAGTTTTTCTTCAAGAAACGAAAAGTAATAGCACTGCTATAGAAAGAATCAGTAACAAGGTCTGGTCAGGAAGTTGCTCAGTTTCAATAGATGCCTCCGGAGGGCTTGCAATTATGTGGAACCTGCAGGTTCTCACTCTTCAAGACTTTCATGCTACCCACTTCCTCATCCAAGCGTCCTTCCATCTCATTGGAACAAACATTCACGGGCATCTCTCAAATGTATACTTTCCGCAAAATTTACAACAGAAACTAGAACTTTTGGATACTCTCACCATTCTCAATTCTAACAGGCAGTTCCCCCTTTGGATTAGTGGCGGTGACTTCAACATCATAACGTCGTTGGAGGAGAAACACGGCGGCAGATCAAGGTTAGAAGGTGACAATAACGGCTTCAAAGAATTTATTCAAAGCAATCAATTAATGGATATTCAGACTTCCAATGATGTATATACCTGGACCAACAAGCGGAGGGGTACTCAGCATATTGCTTCCAGGCTAGACCGGTTCCTCATCTTGGACAATGCCATACACCTGGGAGGGGAATTTCATGCTTCCATATTGCCACAAGGAGGATCATATCACTGGCCCATTATGTTACAATGGTCACAGCCGGGTACAAGATGCAACAGACCTTTTTGATTTGAAGCCTTCTGGTTCTCAAATCCTAACTTCAAAGCAGTGGTCAGTGAGGCTTGAAAATCCTTCACCCCACCTAAAGGAGCCAAAATGTTCCAATTCCAACAGAAACTAAAAAACCTAAAACAAGTTCTAAAAGTTTGGAACTGTACTCAGTTTGGCAACATTTTTTAGAACAGGAAAAAGTTGGAACAGCAAATGTGCTCACTGCAACAGACTATCATCTTGGAGGGCAGGACAGAAGAGCAGGAGCAAACCCTTTGGACTAAAATTGAGGCATGCAGACAGCAAGAAGAAATCCTGTGGTGACAAAAGTCCAGAATCCGGTGGCCCAAGGAAGGGGAGAAGAATACAAAATTCTTCCATAGATCCACCATTCAAAGAAGAATGCACAACAATATTGCATTCATCAACAATCGTCAAGGGGAAAGACTAGAAGTGCATGAAGACATGGAAAAGAAATTCAAAGAGTACTTTAAGGAAACTCTGAGGGAGCCTCCAGGAAGCAGAGATCAAACCATTAGAACCATCACGCAGCATATTCCTAAAATCATAACAGAGGATCACAACAATAAACTGCTCCATTCTATTTCACTGCAGGAAGTAGAAGATGCGATGGCCCAACTCAAGGATGGCAAGGCACCTGGTCCTGATGGTTTCACCGCCAATTTCTTTCACGAGTTTTGGGAGCTCATCAAGACAGAGGTATGGGAATTAGTGGAGGAATCAAGATCTATGCGCTGGATTCTCCCCTCCTTAAATGCCACCTTCATTGCGCTAGTACCTAAAGGGGATGAACCAAATACGCCCGAGAAATATAGGCCGATTGCTTTATGCAACGTCATCTACAAGCTCATCTCTAAAGTATTGACAAACAGGCTCAAACCTCTCCTCCCTCTTCTCATCTCGCCGGAGCAAACTGGATACATAGAAGGACGTCAGATAATGGATGGAATTATTCTTTCAAATGAAGTAATCCACTCTCTGAAGCTTCTGAAAAAGCCAGGTATGATTCTAAAGCTTGATCTCTCTAAAGCTTTTGACAAACTTAGCTGGAACTATATTCATCAGATGTTATTGGCTTTTGGCTTCAATGCCACTTGGACAAGATGGATCATGAATCTCATCTCCTCTCCCTGTTTTTCGGTCCTGCTCAATGGCTCCCCCTCTTCGCCCTTCCGCCCCTCACGTGGTATTCATCAAGGGGATCCCCTATCCCCCTTCCTTTTTGTCCTCATGGCAGAAGGGCTCAGTCGTCTGCTTCACTCTGCCGTATCCTCTCAAGCTCTAAAGGGCATTTCTCTCCATGGTCTTCATCCCTTATCCCATCAACAGTTTGTAGACGATACGATGCTTTTTGGCCACCCCTCATCTCAAGAGGCAAAAGCCTTCAAAGATCTGCTCTCTCTCTTCTCTGAAGCCTCTGGTACCTCTATCAATGCCTCCAAATCCCAACTCTTCTTTTTTAACACCCCAGCCACCACTCAAAGGAACATCGCTCGTATTATGGGATTCTCTACAGCAGCGCTACCCTCGAAATACCTGGGGGCTCCTTTGTTGGACTCAGCCATAAAACACGCCTCCTGGAGGACTCTTCTCGACAAATTGGATTCAAGGCTCTCATCCTGGACTTTCCGCTCTCTCAATATGGCCGGCAGACTCATTTTGATCAAATCTGTTCTCCAGGCCATGCCTCTGTATCTTTTTTCTATTCTGGCAGTGCCAAAATGGGTCCTTAAGGCAATCCGCAATCTACAGAGAAACTTTTTGTGGGGATCTTCTGGTCTCAATAGGAAATGGGCTCTTGTTAATTGGAAGGAGGTCTGCCAGCCAAAATCAGAGGGTGGGCTCGGATTAAGGGATCCTCTCCAAAGCAACAACACAATGGGTGCCCGTATTTGGTGGAATTGGATCTCCAAACCACAAATACCCTGGGCGCGGCTATGGCAAGCAAAATATGCACCAGGAAGTCAAGGGAACGACCTCATAAGAATTAGCACTACAACACCAGGCTCTTTGATATGGAATGCTGCCAAGCTCCACAGCGCCTTCATTCAAGAGCATAGCTTCTGGGAAATTCATTCAGGCACCACAGCTAGGTTCTGGGAGGACTCTTGGCAACAGCTCCCAAAACTAGCCTCTCTCTTCCACAAGCCAATCTGGCAGGTTTCTATGCAGCAAGAAAATCTCACCCATGTTCATCAATTCTGGCAGCAGCAAACACCCCAAGATTTTCAACTTTGGAAACCTGCTAGCACCTGGCAGGCCAATTGGCAAGGGGAAACCTTCACCGAGATCGATCAGGAGTTAAACCACAGAAGAATCAAATGCTCAGATCAGCAGGACAAACTGCGATGGGGACATACACCAAGGGGAATGTTTACCACCAAGGAAGCTTACCAGCTTCACTACTCAGCCATTCAGACAGACAAGGATCAGCTCTGGGAACGGGTCTGGAAACCAGGAATATGGCCTAAGGTCTCCACCTTTCTTTAGATCTTAAGCAAGAGGCATATCCTCACCTGGGGCAATCTGCAAAAAAGGGGATTCATTGGCCCATCGAGATGTCCCAATTGCAATCTCAACTCTGAATCCATCACGCATCTCATGGAGACTTATCCTCTAGCTACTCAGTTATGGGAGAAAATTTAACAATGCAATTATAGATCGGGAGAACGGATGGGATATATAACAGACACCATTAGAAAATGGCCAAAGCACCCTTTTCAAAGCCCTCTTCTAAACTCTCTGTGGACTCTAATCCCAGGCTTTCTCTACTGGATTCTTTGGAAGGAAAGGAATAGTAGAATTTTTAACAATATTAGCAGGCCAATTGATACTCTGTGGCTTCTTCTGAAGCAAAATCTCCAAGAAACTCTAGCTATCAAACGCTGGCAAGACACGGATCTGCCAGAATCACCTCAAGAACGCCTCATCATGAATGCCTGGAATTTGGACTTGTCCTTTTTGGCCCATGTCAAAGCTCGTCCTCCAATTAGTTCTGCCTCTCCTCTCACTTGGTCTCCTCCAGCATCCAACTCATACAAATTGAATTTTGATGGGGTAGCCAAGGGCAATCCTCGGCCGATGGGCTTTGGGGGGGTCTTCAAAAACGATGTGGGCACAACATTGCATGTCTACTATCGAACCATTGGCAAAGATACCAACAACGCTGCTGAATTGGAAGGACTGTGGAAGGGGATTTGCATTGCAGATCAAAAAAACTTCTTCCCTTTAGAGATCGAGGGAGACTCCCTTATCCTAATAACAACAGCCACCAGGATTCAAGCAGGTACCTCAGCAGCCAAGATAGCTTCTAGCTGGAGGCTGCTCAGCAGATTGGAACTTTTGGAGGATCGGCTACGCAATCTCCAAAGCATCACCTTCAAGCATGTAAGACGCAGTGCCAACAAAGTAGCAGATAGACTGGCTAATCAAGGGGTTAACCAGCAGATTCCTTATTTCTTAGGACCTCTCGGCGACTCAGATGATGAACAACTCAAACAGGAATGCACTACTCTGGTGCAACAAGACTACTCGCTCCCGGATGCGGGTGATTGACAGCTATAAGGGTACGTTGGAGGCGCGCAAGACGGGCAAGTGGCAGCCCATCTGCGTCAGGGGTATGAGTCATGGCCTGGATAACTGGCCTCGCACATATACATTAATGGCAGCATTAACTCTGCCTTCCCTGCTTCTGGTCATAGGCACGATGGCGCTCCGTTTCATTCTCATTGTTGCTGTTCTTTTGTTCACTTTCGGCTCCATCCAGGTCGCAGTCCTGGGCGATTCCCCGAGAGACAGTCCGCCTACCTGCTTCCTTTCGGCACTGGTGCATGCTGAGAATTCTTCACTGTTGGACTTGCTCTGCAGGGCTATATACGTCTTTACCCTCTCCGGTCTCCCTTTAGCTCCAGTTCCTAACGCTTACTGCTTTTCACGGGCTCAGTCTCCGGCTCTCTCTGTGCATTCGCCCCTCAGTCGTTTATCCGCCTTCCCTCCTCCGTTTAACAGTTCCCATCTCATAAAAATGCCGAAAGAAAGGCTGAGAATGATCAGCAGGCGCGGCGGTTCACGTGGTCGAGCCACCGCCCAGCACTCCTCCACCACTCTGGACCCCCCTGAAGATGCGTCGGTCTATCCAGCCACCAGAAGTGGCAGAGGCCGGGGTCGAGGGCATGATAGAGGCGATGCCTGTATGCATCACGTGCATCCCACTGCCCGCTACCGCATTCCCTGTTCACTGGCCAATTCCTCCTTCATCGTATCTGTGACTATCGAAAGGTGTGAGCACAACTCGAGTCCGGGAGCAGTTCATCAGAGGGCTACGGAGGAACAGAGGTTGGCAAGTCAAATTGCCACCCCGCGCCAAGGTACCAGAAGCATGCCTGCTACGCACTCTGAGGCCAATGTCGGCCCAAGCACGAGAGGAGGGCCTTCAAGCTCTGCGGTCCACTCTTCTGACTCCATGGACTCCGGTCAATTTGGGTGCCGAGTTATAGAGGAACAGTCGTCTACTTCAGATGAAGATTGAGTCAGTCAGTGCCTCTGGTTTTATGGTTTTGCCTCCGAAGATAAAGCTCACCTCCTTTTTGATTCACAGGGTTCATGCCTGTATCAGGCTTTTGTTCATGATACAGGTCAGGGTCTATTTATGTTTATGTTTATGTAAAAATTGGTCCTCGATACAACAGTGTTTCACTCAGTCCGGTATCGCTGTTTGGGTCAGTTTTTTGGAGTCTGTCTGGTTTGTTCAATGTTCCTGGAAATTATTCTCTCTGATGTAAGTCATTTTGATGGTTCTACAGTCAGGATGTCAAGTTTTTCTACTAAATGACAACCTCATGGCATGAATTTTCGAGGCCAGCCTCGCTGTAACTTTTTTGTATGAATATAGGAGTAGACTAATTGAGAAAAAAAAAAAGTAACTATGCCCCCAAACTATTGACTCACGAGGCTATTAAAAGACAAAAATAGAAAGATCTTTTCAAGGGTTTAACGAAGTGCATGCACCAATTAAAATACGTAGTTTGAGTCTCACAAGATTTCAATTATGTATTACACTAAACCCTTATACTCATTTCACATATTATTCAATTTTATATTTATATCTTCATTTTTTTTCTAATATAGATATAAAAGTAGCAAATAACACGTTAAAAGGGTAGCAAGCTAAGTGGGTTTGATTGTGGGGAAAATTCCACAGTTAAGCGCGCTTGAGCAAAAGGCGATCTGGGATGGGTAACCTCCCAGGAAGGTTCAAGCCCAAGAAGTGATGATTCACACTATGTGATTCATTTCACTAGTTTCAATCCCACTTCTTCACCCCTGTGAGCATCACCCCATGCAATGAGTGTTAAGTGGACTATTCAAAAATCATGAGAAACCATGCAATGAGTGCTAAGTGGACTATTCAAAAATCATACTACCTCTCATGGAAATGGTCATAGATAAATTAAAAAACAATAAAAACAAATATTTCATTAGAAAAATAAAAAATAAAAAACTATTAAAATATTATATTGTTGAATTTCGTCTGCAAAAAAAAATAAATATATGATTAACCAATATTGTTTATATTAACATATATATACTTTAATATATATGTTTATTTTTTATTAATATATACAATTTTTTATAATTAAATTTATTAAAATATTTTTTAACATAATAGTAAGTCATCTTAAATTGAAAATATGGGAAAAAAATATAAGTTATGAAAATAGAAATAATAGAAAAAAAAAAAAAAAGTAATACAAATCAAAAAGTTAAATAAAAAGGAAAGGAAACTAAAAAACATAAAATTAGTAACTAATAGAAAGGGAAGTTACTAAACAATCCATAATAAGGCCTCAACCAATCACCATACAAATAAATAAACTTAAATAATAATAAAGAATAGCAAAATTGAACTCCTAATGTTAAACTATGGATAAGCCGCAAATATTTTTGGTCAAGGATAAGTCACAAATATTTTTGGTCAAAGATAAGCTAATACACAATCAAAGGCAAAACTGAATGCGTAATACATACCTCCATGCTTACAACAAATATAATAATACATATACTCCACCTTACATCAAATGTTGACGAACCTCACATGGCAAGTGATGTTCCTAATCGTACGAATATATGGATAGAGCATTGTCATGGAGCAAGTTGTATTCTGAGAGACCTGAATGTATGGATATAACATCGTCATGTTGCGTGGAGGGTGAGTGAGGCACACATGAATACGTGTACAATGTTATCATTTTCAACATGTTGATTACAAGAAATGAAATCCACAGATATACAACACACATATTCATGGAGGCGGCAATGGCATTCGTGCTTACCATTATCACGTCAACAACATTATCGGAGAAATAATTAACTCCAAAGGATAATGGTGTAGTTAGTAATAATCTACAAACAATTTTATAAGGAGTTGTCATTAGTGCGACTTTTTGGACTTTCCGTTGTCGGAATCCCACGGAAAAACTTGGGTGAATTCTTGATTTGTGTTATTTAAAGTGGTTTTTTGACCGTATATATGGATTCAACACCCTTAAAAACCCTTGGGCACTTCCTT
This sequence comes from Pinus tabuliformis, assembly GCA_031772625.1. Classification (NCBI taxonomy): domain Eukaryota; kingdom Viridiplantae; phylum Streptophyta; class Pinopsida; order Pinales; family Pinaceae; genus Pinus; species Pinus tabuliformis. The sequence continues at coordinate 382,314,954 of CM062807.1, forward strand.
TGTGCAAGGGTTACCCATCAAGCTTGTGATTTCAATAAAAACCTGCTAGATTTTAGAGAAATTAGACCAAAAAAACCCATCGGAAAAGCTTCCAAAAAGTCTCACTAAAGACAACTAGATTTTATAATTGAGAGTGGATGGAAACTATTGTGAATAGGCCTTCCTCTACCACTTTGCATAATTATAGGTGGTATATTTCAAAATATGTAAAGGCATTGGGTGACGATCTATTGCTATACTCTATTGGAAGGGTATGAATGCATGAATTAAGATGAATGAATGAATTAAGTGATAAGTAAAATAGTATGTGAAATATAATTTGACATTAATTATTTAGGTTGATAAGTGTTTTTATTTTAGAATTTGGTTTTTTAAATTTCAGTTTAGTTATTAAAAATCATTAGATGGATGGTAGGGATGGTAGGGATTTAATTTCCATGGAATTTTCTAGAATATTTGTAGTAGTATATTACTATACAAAAATCAAATGTTGAAATTTGTCTCCAAAGTAGTTATGCCTTTTTTGTCTTTTTAATTAAATTTATTCATTAAAAAAAATGTGATGTGAATAAGTGTCATATGAAATAAGTTGTAGTTTTTTTGGCCACATGGTATTCATAATCCATGATATTGCCCCATGGTAATAAATCATATTTATATTAAGAATATTCATGGTAAAGTGGGAGTAAATTTCCATGGTTAAAAATATCGTTCCATGTTTTTAAAAAATGTATATGTTTAACTTATTTATTATTTATCTTAATAATAATAATAATAATAATAATAATAATAATAATATAGTACCTATAATTTAGTTATTTAATATGATTTTTTTAATTTTACAAATGTGAGATCTATTATGAAGTAATTGTTTTAATGCTTATAATAAATTGATGCCTATGGGCATTTACACGAGCAAAGATTACCTTAATCGAGGTTAATATCTCATGAACACAATAAATGTAAGAGGAGAAGCTAAGAAAACTGCATACCTACATATCTTTGTATGAAATGACTAATATTTTTAGGATTCTAATTCCACCAAGAGATTTAATTCTCACTTAAGCGTTGTATATACAAACAAATTGTACTAATGTAGAAGAAGTAGAAGAAAACCACTTACACTAAGAAAGAGGGTCGCCTTGATTTTCAAAATATTTGAATCCATCTGTAGCTTTTGGAGGATATCCCTATCGCCGCAAGAACCATTACAACAATTTGTTTCATAGGTTTTCAAATAGCTTAGATGTAGTAATTGATGAGAGAAAGTAAGTTTACATGCACCATCAAGGTTTCTAATAGGATTTGCTTAAAAAAAGCTATTAGTGTAGGCACAAAAGAAGATAGAAGAAATATCAATGTGCAGGTCATGGAACCAGGTATCCATGTTGTGGTAGCTCTAAAACGAAAAGGAGACCAATTGAGAGCTGCAAAGAGAGCTCAAGATTGGATGAGGGTTCGAACATGATTGGGTATCTATGAAATGAAGATCAGGACTTCTCATCATGCCATCCAAACCTGGATAACTATAGGTTTTATGCCATGTCTTCAAAGCTAGCTAACAATAAACTTGCTCTAGTAGGCCTTGGCATCAGAGGAGCAGAATTTACAAATGTAAGAAGTTTCATTAATTTTTTATATTTTCCTTGAGATCTCATGGAAAATGAAATCAGTCTCAAATGTAAGAAGTGAAGTGCTTCATTTTTCATTAATTTTTTATATTTTCCTTAAGATCTCATGGAAAATGAAATCAGTCTTTACCAAAAGGAAGGGAATGCTTCACACAGAAAAGTAAAAACTACTATAACAAAACTTACTACCATTAACTCTTGTTTATCGTGAAATCTAATGATCTTTCCATATTTCCCAGTGGAAATAAAGCTTTGACCATGCTTGCATCAAGTGGAAACATAGGCAGGCATTACTGTATATAGTTTATTGGGATTTAGTTTACGCTCAGAAGTATGTCTGATATATATTCAACTATCATAATTGCTCTCTTCTTGTTGTTATTGGACTCAGATAAGTTGATGACAACCAGAACGATCATAAACTAACACCAACATCTTTTGAAAATGCTAAAAGTCATCTTTCAGTTTCTAATACTTTGGTAGCAATCAACAACATTTAGAGAGAAAATACTTCAACTGTTACACTAGCAAAACATTGGAATAACAAATTTGTAACCCTAAATTAAGCAAAATTAGAATATGGAATTGTCAAATTAACAAAAATGAGAAGATAAAGTTGTCAAATTAACCAAAACTAAAAGATTAAAGAATTTCCATGATAAAGGGGTTTGTCCTCCTATTTTATCAAATGTGAATATACTAATAAAACCCAAAAATATCATAAACTAAAATTATCATCATTTCAAAAATGATGATAGGCTTATTGAAATTTCTAATATTTGAAAAATACCTGCAATTCCTTCCCATAACCCTTTCCATGACCTTGTATCCACGGAAATAAATAACAAAATCACTAGATAAAAACATTTTCCTATCACTTCCCATACCAAGCTATATTAGAAACATCAGAATTGAATTTAAGATAATGTAAGGGGAAATGACCATTGAACATATGGTTATGTGGGATATCCTATGAAATTAAATTGTGTTTCCATGATGGCTTTGACGTGTATATCAAAACCCTTTAGACCACTTAAGGCGTCTCTCTTGTAGATTGATTCACTATCACAAGTATAATTCTAATTGTGAGTAATTTTTTCCACTCGTCTTTCTTCTTCTTGTATTTGGTAACTATAGCTAGAAGTGCCCTTTTAGTGCTTTCTTTGGGGAAGTAGGGCGTGTTCAAGGGTCTGTTGTAGGAACTTCAATTCATATTTTTTCCCTCCACCATTTATATGTTTATAAATTGAACGTTTACTTGTTTATCTATTCATGTTATCATTCAATGACGTTCGGGGAAAAAAAAAAAAACTAAACTAAACAAAACAAAACGAGAAAAACCTTGAAATTTGATTATCTTACTCTATTTCTATAGATATTTGACGCTACAATAACGTATATTTTGACAAGACTCTTGTTCAATAATTCCAAAATATGTATGCTTACCCCTTCAAAATTTACATAGCCTACATATCAGCATTTGTAGCTCTATTTGTAGCTATTATCCATGTCTTCTTTGTATATCTCATTTTATGTTGTTAAACTTGTATTTGAGCTATTAAGTTGTTTATATTTATATGTAAATCATAGTTTGATTTGCAATCAATCAACATCAGCTTTGTCATTAAGATCATGGAGCCTCTCAAGCACAAGTCCAAAATATTTCTATTATATCAAACTGAAAAACAAATTCTTATATTGTCGTCAAACACAAGTTCTAAGGCAAAATTCTAGATAGAACCAAATACTAGAATGACATGTTGAAAAAACCCCTTGCATTCTTCCCGTGGATTAATTGAAGTTTCTTGCTAAATGTTAATTTCAAAATATTATTGCATAATCATCTATGATGGTATGGATTTATATTATAATGAAATATGATGCAATGAATCCCATTTTTTAATGCTCAATATGTTTTTAATAGGTAGTTATCTTTATATTTGCAATGTGTGATATGCTCCAACATGATACACTATAATTTCCGAATTTCAAAATGAAAAAACATATAGCATGCAAGTCTACAAATGCATTTCTCTTACAGCGTTTCTAACTTAACAAATCTATAAACATCTCTTTGCACTTTTTGAGACAATTACTAATATAAAATTAATTCTCCACAACAAATAACCAACAAATATATTATTAAAATAATTTTAGTTAAAACAAAACTAGACATATATAAACTCAATTTATTAGTCCCTAACCATATTATTATTCATACCCACTATATATATACTTTTATTCCTATGTGACATAAGAGTTCCTAAAGAAACATAATTATTAATGTAGAGTTTCCAGGCTTACTGAGATAATAATTAATTAATTTTTTTTAATTTTATTTGAGAAAAATGTTCATTTAATATTTTACAAAAATTAATATTATTTATTTAATGGTAAGAAGTAAATTTTTATATTTAATTTTAAATTTGGTTTTAATATTATATTATATTTTTAATTAATTTTTATTATAATATTGAAACTTTTATTAAGGTTGATTTTAATGGTTTTCTAAATAAATTTTTGTTGGATTAGAATAATAAATTTTTCAAAATTTTATATATATATATATATCAAATGTAAAGTATTATATATATCTTAAGAATATAAGTGAGATCAATGAAATTTTATTTATAATATGTTTAATATGTCTTTGTTTTATGGATCTTTCGCAACACTAATATATTATACTGAGTTTATTTTTACATATCTTTTAGTTTTATAATGCTACTATGTGTTATTGTATAAGTAATAACATCAAAATTATACATATATAATATGATAAATGGCATTGTTTCTTCTTTAATGATGAGTAGAGTGTTTATTCAAAATATAAAGAACCTTCACAGATAATTATAGTTCAAAGGTTTATTATTTTTCTTTGTTATTTATCCTTGACTTTAAGCTACCTAGGACTAACGTATGTGACTATCCTTATGGCCCATTAAAGAAAAAAAGACAATTATTTAATTGATGTATCTGACTATCCTTACGACCCATTAAAAAGTAAAAGACAATTATTTAACGTAAAAATGTCTATTTTATAGGTCCATTTGATACCTATTAATGATACCGATTAAAGATAGGATCACAAATAGTTAAGCTTTTGTTAATAAAAAAATATTTAGTAAGTATAATAGACTATAAAATATTTTGTCTTATATCGTTATATTTAAAACTGTATAATTATCTTATCTTAAAAAATAAATAAATATTACTTTCTTTAAATATGTCATTTTATTTATTTTAAGAAATATTATTTTTTTTAAATATGTCATTTTATTGATTTGTTATATTTTTTATTTTGCAAATATATTGTTCATTAAAAAACTTACAATATTTCTTTATACAATCTTTTCTCAATTGTATTTCAGCATAACAATTTTAAACATTTACCATGTACTTGAATCCTAAATAAGGGATTGCAATAACATTAATGGATGATAAAGTTCATTTATCATGGTTCAAAGTTGTGTACATGTTATACGGAGTCTACTTTCAAGACACCATCTAACATATCAATGTCTAACATAGCATTGATATGTTAAGTGTAATTCATCCATACACATGTTTTATTGTTATTTTATTACAATATTGTTATGAAAATATTATGATGTTTAGGCCGATAGGCTTTCCTATGCATCAACAATCGTCAACACTTTTACCCTACGCCGTTAGATCAAGGGAAACACTTTCAACCATTGATTTGAAGTGTAACTGCTTTTTCTAAATATCTGTTGAGTTGCCTTCTTAGCATGGCAAGATATTTTTACTGCTTTCCCTTTCTTTTAAGTTGCCTTCTTAGCATGGCAAGATATTTTTACTGCTTTTCCCTTTCTTTTATGTCACTCTTGATAATATTTTTACTGCTTTTTCTCCTCTTTAGGTCACATCTGTGAAATTATCGTCATTCTCATACTTTCTAGCGACCTTCTGACTGGATTTTTCCGGTCTTTGCTCCTCACGAGAATCTTTAAAGGAAACTCAATAATCTTTAGAGGAAAACTCAATAATATTTCAACATCTATTGCTCTGTGCTTTGAATTTCTGAAAATTTAGTTTGATTCGTTTTGTAGATTCACGATCCGTTGAAGGCTTAAGGTGATGCGTGTTTTTCCTCTGTAATACGAAATTGTCGATATCTTCCCTGCGTTTGGCTTTTGACCGTTTAAATATATGAATGTCATATTTTCTTTCTATTGAAAGCTTTCCAGCGGGGTACGCGGGCACCAATGCTTCTGGAAATTTATTACAAGGATTTAACGCGTTTCCATGTTAAGCCTATGTTGGGCAGAGAGAAAGCTGTTTCATCTGAGTTTCCAAGGATTGAAAACATTCCAAGTCCCCGATGAAGTCTTTAATGTAGCTATGTGGAATTTTGCAATTTAGGCGTTATCTTTAAGATCTCAAAATTCCATAGCGGGTCATATGTATATTTTAGTTCTGGCGTTATCTTTAAGATCTCAGAGTTCCATAGCTGCTCATATTTCAGGAACATTTACATTTTCTTTATAAATGACTCTGCGATGCTTTCAATATCTTCTGCTGTGCGATCTATTGCATCTTTTACCGCCTGAAAAAGTCCACAAGATTTTCATGCGACTTTTCCGGTTTTTACAAGTCCCATATATAATTTCCCGCCTGCAGAGCATCGTCCTTACCGATCTTAACGCAGAAGATAAGTATCAGCTTCGTATGTAGTAAGGCCTTAGACAATTATTTTTAATTGCAGGATTGCTATGCGATTTCTTCTTTTTGAGTGTGTTTTACTATTGCTTTAAAGGTATTGATCATGAAGTTTGGGGAGAGGTTTTCCGAGTATCTACACGGAGAGGACGAGCATTTTCTGGACAAATGTACAAACGTCGAATACAAACGGTTGAAAAAGGTTCTGAAAAAGTGCCGGGTTGGATACTTGCATGACGGGACCACATCTGAGTCTGAAGGACGGCTCTCCAGTTCACAAACAGCCAAAAGCATTTCCAAATCATCTGATCCATCCAACCATACATGTTCTCCGAAAACTTGTCCAGGTGTTTAATTCTTATTGTTACCTTCCTCTTTTAGTTTGTTATGCAATATCTAATAGCCAGAAACTTACAGAAACTTACGTTTGTTACATCTACATGTTGCATCTGGTTTTCAAAGGTATCTATGGCGTATTAAACATTTCTTTGCTGATGATCATGAGGCAATGATTCGAGAAGGCCGGGACTTAGTCAGCTATGTGGCCATGAATGCCATTGCGATTCGAAAGATTCTGAAAAAGTATGACAAAGTAAGTTCAGGGGAAACTGTGTCGTTCATACTACAAATGTTTGTTTTTTATTTCATTCAAAAAGATTTTATATGTTTACGCTGATAGGCTCTCCTATGAATCAACAATCTTCTATACTTTTACCTTGTTCTGTTCAATCAATCAGGTGAGACACTTTCCACTGTTGATTTGAAGTGTGACTGCTTTTTCCAAATATCCGTTGAGTTGTTCTTTTCACCTCAGATTTTTGTTGTGCTTTTTAAACTGCTTTTTCCCATTCTTTTATGTCACTCTTGAAGATATTTTTACTGCTTTTTCCCATCCTTTTATGTCACTCTTAGCCTCAGAGTTAATTGTTTACGTGTTGTTGTTGCTGTTCTTCTTCCCTGGCTTTTAGCAAGCACTGTTCTTCTTCCCTAGCTTTTGGCAAGCACTGATTAGTATTAAATTATATACCCCATACACCAATTAAAACTACATGCAGCCAACTCTTTAGCTGTATCTCCACAGACTTAATCTCCAAACCCCCAAAGCCGTGGTGCATCTTGAAGTAATAGCTTTTTCTGATGCGGTGCCGACGTAACAATCTCTCGACGTAACAATCCCTCGAGCATTCTAAAACACAAAAATGTTCCTCAGAAGTCTCTCCAGGTAACTTTGAGTTTCCTGAGTGTAGCTTTGAAATATTTACTTAAGCATTCTATTGCAAATTAACAAAGTTCAGTCGCTATCTGTTACAGGCTAACTTCTAAGCTTCCTTTCATTTGTTTAGAAGCTTCCATCACCAATATACTCTAATTGTCACAGGTATGAGTCTTTATTAATACAATTAATACTTCGACAGGTTTACGCAGTCATGAAAACAGAGCTAATTCATGACAATTATGGCGATAATTCTAGCATTTAGCACACTCATACATGGGTGATGCCAGTGGTATAATATTTTCCACTTGAACTCCGTATGGTTGAAAAAGTTTAATGATGTTTTTTTTTTGACATTAACGGTTATAGCTTTTATTTATGGCGGCAAACTGCCTGCCGCTAGCGTTTACATTTCAGTTTGTCCAAACTGTTCAGCATTTACAATTCAGTGAATTCATAATCTGTTCTGTCCAACTCACGCCAAGAACAGGAAATCTCTCAACAGACTAACAGAGAATCCGCCTAGTGAAGGATGTGCCCAGCTTTGATCGCTATAACGACTGAGTTCGACGGCCTTCTTTGGACAAACCCTGAAGCAGCGCGCAATGGAGAGTCGAGCTTGAATGAGACCTCGATTTCTTTGGAGGATATACAGGCGGCATAAGGATCTTCAACGCACAAGTTGCCATTCTTGAAACTGCAGAACGATTGATTCCATTGGGGAATGAAAAGCTTTGATGGTATTCAGATATGAATGGAAGTCATTGTTCGGATGTGAGAACAGTGGAGATTCTGGACAGGATCTGAGATGATTTTAGAGGAGATTGGGTCCGCGAGAGGAGATTTGACAGGAGAGAGGGTGTTAATAAAGGAATTGTCTAAGAGCATCCTGAGATCAAGACTATAAGCTTTGCAATTACCTTGAGGGAAGGACCCATGGAACAGAGTATGGCGGAGCAGCGAAAAAACCAGAGGCTTAGAAAGGAGCAGCTGATCGAACAGAATGAACCTTATGGAATAGGACAGAAGGATTCCCTCGAATTAACCACCAGAGCTCTTCGGTTGCAGAGGGAGCCAAGATTGGCCTCCAAATCTGCTTGAGAATTGAGCCCCCTTAGTATGTGATAGAAGGAGATTTTCCTGAACTTGGGCAGTAAGAGGTGAATTTTTTGGATAACAGTGGCTAAATGGACCTGATGAGGAGCCTTATGAGAGGACATTGCTTGGATAATGAGCCTAGAGTCTCCAAATACACAGAGAGAGAGAATGTTTCGATTAATCGCCAGGTTCAGTCCTTGCCACAGTGCTAGAGCCTTTGCTCTATTGTTGGTTTCGGTGCCCAGGCCCCAATGGAATCGCAGTTCTGTTGATCCTCCTGGTTTCAAGAGCACCCCGCCACTGCCTGCCGCCCCAGGGTTTCCTTTAGAAGCCCCATCGAAGAACAAACAGTATTCATCTAAGGCTGATCTCCATTTTATAAACTCCTGTTCCTCCAGCCTGATCTCCCAGTTGGCATGGATAGGAGCAGAAGGTGTGGGTCTTTCGTTCAAATTCGGTGCTAGTTCTTGGAGCCATTGCTCCTCTTCTTTGAGCAACTTCAGTTCATTCCTGGCAGTAGAGTTGACTTCCAAAACCTCGCTTAGTAGAGCTTTGATTTTAGAAATTACTCTTGTAGGATTGCAGCTTTCTCCTCTGAAGATCCTATTATTTCTCTCCAACCACAGCTTCCAGCATATAAATTTAGGGATCCACATCCAGCTTATTTTGAGAAGACTTTTTTTTTTAAGGCAAAAGGGAGATAGAATGACCCAGGTTCGAAAAAGATTAGAGATGCTTTCTGGAAGAACAAAATCTGCATGGTTTAACCTCAGTACTCCCCTCCAAACTACCTGAGCAAAAGGGCAGAGCAACAGCATATGGTTGACATTTTCTTCAGCAGCCAAACAAAGGGAACATCTGGAGGGCCCTTCCATCCCTCTTCTTCTCAAGTTGTCTCTGGTGAGAATGCTATTGTGCGCAACAGTCCAACAGAAAAAGTCAATTTTGGGGAGAGAGGGGAAATCCCATATAAATTTCCATATAGCTGGGTTAGGAGGAGCATAAGGGACAGCTAGAATACTTTTGTAACCTTCGGCAGCTGTGTAAGAGCCTGAGAGGGAGCCCCAGCCTCTTTTGTCTTTAGAAGTGGCCTTTGAGGGAGACTTTCCTTGAAGCAGATCTAGCAGAAGTGAAGCTTCCCCCTGCAACCTATGAGGTATCTCTCCCAAATTCCAACAATCCCAAAGCCTATCAGCGTCGTTCTTCCAGGTGGAAATGTCCCACAAGGTGTGCAAGTTGGAGGACTGAAGCCAAGCTCTGATATTTGCCAGCCCCTCCACTTGAATCAGAGGTTGGTCTCCAAGAATTGAATCTTCCCAGATTTTAATTTTTCTCCCATTACCTGGAATCCAGTAAAGTTGCTGGCTGAACTGCTCCTTAGCATGATTGCAGAGATTGAAGATCGGGGATCCTTTTAAGGTTCTTGGAGGCTTATCCAGGCATCTCAAGTGGTGACCTTGGTAGTATTTCTTCCAGATAACTCTTTTGCTCCAACTTGATTTACCGGAAACTAAGTTCCACAAAATCTTGGATCCCAAAGCAAGGTTTTGAGCAGCCAAGTTGCGCAGATGGAGGCCGCCTTCCAGGAGAGGTTTCTTGATGGTTTCCCAGTTCACTAAATGGATCCTTCTGTCGTTGTTGTTCCCACCTTCCCAAAGAAATCTTCTCAACAAACTGTCCATTTTGCTGAGAAAGGATTTGGGGGCGAGGAGAATTGAGTTTTGGTAAAGCGGCATACTTATAAGGACTGACTTCATCAGGATGACTTTCCCTGCATTATTCAGCCATGAGGCACCCCAAGCTTGAATTCTGTTCTTTAACTTATCGAGCAGCGGCATCCAATGGGCAAGTTTGGGTTTGATTTTGAATATGGGGATCCCGAGATATTTAAAAGACTCCCAATTACGATTTCCATCCATTTCTAAAAGCCTTGCAATGTCAGACAGCTCCTTGATCGTGCAGTTCCAGCCATAGATTGAACATTTCCGATAGTTAATTTTACTTCCTGAAATCGATTTGTAAATGTCCAGCTCCTTCTTGAAAGATCTGGCAGAGATTAGGCTGGCTCCTCCAAGCAGCAAAGTGTCATCTGCAAACTGTGCATGGTTGATATCCTTCACTCTCTGAGTCGTTCTAAGGCCCGGTAAAATTTGAATCTTTTGGTTGTGGTCAAGCTGGAAGCTGAGGACCGAGGCCTGAATAGCATAAAGGAGAGGAGACAGGGGACAGCCTTGTCTGAGGCCTCTAGAGGCTTGGAAGAAGTCAGTTGAGCGGCCATTGACCAACGGAGCGATCCATGGCGAGGCAATACAGGCATTCACCCAGCTTATAAAGTCGGATGAGAAACCTAGATTCTTCATTACATTGAACAAAAAATCATGTCTTACCCTATCAAAAGCATTAGACAGATCGAGCTTAATAACCATACCTTTCTCTTTTCTTTGGCAACTTGAATGGACAGCTTCTTGCACCAGCACAATGTTGTCCAAGATCTTTCTTCCTTTTATGAATCCGCCTTGATTTTCAGGGATGATGGTTGGCAAAATATTCTTTAACCTGTTGGCAATTATTTTGGAAACCAGCTTGTAGCTAGAGTTGCACAATGATATGGGCCTAAATCTGCTAAAGTCAGCAGCGCCTTTCTCCTTTGGGATCAATGCTAGAAATGCCGAATTGATGCCACCGCCCAGCTTTGCACAGTTCTGGGATTTTCTGACCATTCTTAGTAAATCTTTGTTGATTGTCGACCAGCAGGCCAAGTAAAACCTAACAGTGAACCCATCAGGTCCTGGGGCTTTATCAGGCTCCATAGAATCCAGAATATGCTTAATTTCATCCAAGCTGATCGGAGCAGTTAGCATGGCGTTGTCCGAGTCCTTAACGCTATTGGGAATTAAATCCATCGGATAGGCCTGGGGGTCTATAGGGTTTTCTTCAGGAGCCGAATAAAGATCTTTGAAGAAAGAATAAGCAGCTCTCTTAATGCCATCAAAATCCTTTATAACTGTGTTTTGGTATTGTATCTCAGTAACTATTTTGAAGTGCTTTCTGGCTTCGGCTTGCTTGTGAAAGAAGCTGGTGTTCCTGTCTCCGGACTTTAACCATAAGTTTCTAGATTTCTGTCTCCAAAATTCTTCCTCCTCCCTGCTAGATTTGTGAACCATTTTTTGCAGCTCGACTTCTTTTTGAAGGAGATTTTGCGTTACAGGACTGTTCTCCATTGCTGTTTGATGGGCTGCAAGTTTGTTGAGAGATTCTTTTCTTTTGGTAGTGGGTGTTTCCAATCTTTTTGCCCACTCCTTAAGACTTCTTTTTAAAACTCTAATTTTCTCTTCCCACACAAAGAAAGGGGAACCACGGACAGGCCTATTCCAGGCATCCGAAACTACATCTTGAAATCCTTCTTGCTGAATCCACAGAGGGCTGAACCTGAATGGAATGGGGCCTAAATTACCATCCAGTGAAAGCTCAAGTAGGATAGGCTTATGATCAGAAATGAGGTTTGGAAGAATTTTAGAAGTGGCCATTAGACCGCAAGTCAGGAAGGATGAATGGACAAGGAATCTGTCCAAACGGGCAGCTATATGATTTGGGGCTAATCTTTTGTTGGACCAGGTGAATTTGCCTGAAGTAGGTTTTATATCCTCCAGGTCCCAGCCCAGCATAATATCTTCAACCCATTCTCTAGCAGGGTCCCTTACAATGGAGCCTCCCTTTTTCTCACCAGAAGCAAGGGTGACATTCAGATCCCCTGCAATGATAATATTCCCTGGATTTTGTTCTGAAAGAAAAGATTGAATCGAGTTCCAACAAAAAAAAAATTCCCCTGGCAAAACAGGAGCATATACATTAAACATACTTACCTGTTGACCAGAATCTTTGTGAAGGAGCTGAGTGAAAAGCCAATGGGGATTGCTTTTTTCTTGAATGAGATCATAAATGGAGCTGTTCCAGAAGGTGGCTATTCCACCAGAAGCACCTCTTGCGCTAATTGCTCTTCCTGGACCTTTTTGCCAAAATACTTTACTGGATTGGAGGAGAAGGGGTTCCTCCAGCTTAGTCTCCTGGATGAGAAGGATTTCAGGCGAATATATTCTCACTATGTCTTTGACGGCTTCCTCTTTCAACCTGCTGCCTAATCCTCTACAATTCCAGGAGACGTATTTCATTATTTACTGGTTTGGGGGATTGAGGCTCCTTTTGGAGCCCTGTTACTCTTGCGCCCAGATCTCGTATTCATCATTCCTTTGAGGGTTTTTTGAGAACCTTGGAGAACATCTAGGTAAGTTTTTTCCTCACGCTGTTTCTTCTTGGATTTCCGGCCCCTTGTCGATTTAATAGGAGTGACTTGCGAGTTATCTGTTTCAGAATCTCTCTCTTCCGAGTCCTCCTCAGATTCGGAGGCAAGGCTGATGTGCTCTTCATTACCTTCTTTCCCCTGCTGACCATCATCAACCGGAGGAGCCGATGATTCTCCTTCAGTATCTTTCACTTGCTTCGACTTATTTCCAGTTTCCTCTTGTGTCTCCATGGGTTCCACCTGTTCTCCTGAGGAGGAGCCATCTTTGATTTCAGCATTGGACTTTGGATTAGATTGGGATTTCCCCAGCGATGCAGAGGTATTCTGCCCCGGGGGTTTTGGGACAGCCTTTCCCTTTTTAATTTCTTTCCATCCTTCCTCTTCAGCCGTGGTCCCTGCTGAAGCTTTTGGGCAGTCACGCTGGAAATGTCCATGCTCATGACAGGTTCGGCATTTGAACGGCAACTGCTCGTAATCCAGCTTCTGATAATGCTGCCATTCTCCAACTGATAGCTTGACCGCTTCGGGCAGACCGGCCTCCAGATCGACTTCCACACAGATTCTGGCGCAGGTATATTGGCCCTTGTGATCAGCTTTATCAATGAAACGACCCAGCCCATTTCCGATCTTCTGCAGGGATTGATAGCTCCAGCAATGTATCGGGAGATTCGGGAGGCGAACCCAGACCGGCGCCTCCTTAGGGACATCTACGGAGGGGTCGAAGTCGGGGCTCCATTTATTTAGGTACAGGCCTTGATTTCCCATAAAATACGGCCCGTTTCTGAACACCAAATCCCGATCTTCTTTGGTTGTGAATTCAAAAATGAAGTAGCCTCGTCCCACTGCATAACAGATCACATTGTTTTTTAGCTGAGGTCTCCAGTTCCTCTGAATCCATTCGTCCGTGATTTTTGTGGATGGCCAGCGGCCCATAAACTGCCCTACTAGGCCTCTGTCAGCCAGAGCTAGGGCGATTTTGATCGATTGTTCCTCTGGGAGAGCAATCTCAGGTATCTCTTCAAGTTTCTTAATGAACTTCGGCGCTTCTGATGTTTTGCGTTTCTTCCTTTGCTGTTTTAATAAGTTGCTGAAGGCTTCTGCAGGTGAGATTGGAGGGGTGGGAGCGGCCTCCCCGCCCCCTGGTCCGCTCATGGGGTCGATCGATGGCGGCTGTGGCTGTTGCAATCCGTTCAGCAGAGCCGCGAGCGGCTAGGTCTCAAAAAAATGTTTATATGAGACTTACCAGTTGACCTCTTAGTGGTGACTCTATTATCCCACAATGCCGAAAAAGTTTAATGATGTTAACACAGACTATGCTCAGTAAAACTCTTTTTTACTACGTCATGTGTTATAATATATTTCTGTTTGTGTAAAATAGGTTTCTCAACCCTATTTTCTACCTACGTTCTTATATTTACATATATATTTCATCAATGGTTTTGTTCGCGATATGCCTTCTGTCGTTCTCCTTTAATATTGATAATATTGCCTATTGGTGTTCTACTCATTTGTTCGATAAAACTTAATTTTGTGAAAGAATATTCTCAACATTTCTGGAATTACAATTTTTTTGACATTAATTTTAATATTATATATATAAAAACTTTAATTGTGTGAAGAATATTTTCAATATTTCTAGAATTATAATTTTTTTGGCATTACTTTGATAGATATATATATCAAAATTTTCAAGAATTTATAATACTTTATTAGCTGATCTGAATAGTGTCCAATGTGTTGTTCCTCCTTTCAAGCGTGCATGTTCATGTTTAGATGGTCATCTTCAGTGATGGTTGTCTTCAGGCGAGCGTGCGTGTTCATGTTTAAATGGTCGTCTTCAAGCATGGTTGTCTTCAGGCGAGCGTGAGATCACAATCAAGAAGTCATCCATGGGGAAGAAGTGCTTCTTTTATTCTTGCTACATGTAATGTTAGTAACGATTTGGTATTTTCATAAAATTATACCAACCTCACTCTGACTAGATTTGTTGGTTGGTATGGTATATGCCAGATTTTTTATATCCATCACCATAGACTGCACAACCCAACACACCATATATCCAAAGAACCAAATTTGAATAAAATGGACACATCAAAACAAATCATTAGAGAAATTTTGAGGTGTAAAATGAGCCTCAAAAACAAAAATGTAGAGCCAAAATCAACTTTATAAGAACCAAGAGGATTTAAGATGATGATGTCAACCATGGGGGATGATTCACCATTTTTGGAGGAAAAAAAAAAAAAAAAAAAAAACTTTTTCAACTTATCTCCCTATGGTTTTACTCAAATTTCAAGTGGGAGCACTCGTTGGATGCAGAATTTAATTCCTCATCCAAGGAGTACCCATGTTTCATACTTTCGATGGACCCTGCTATATGAAAAATGAGAAATACATGAAAAATCATGATTGCACTCACATTTTTTCATGTATTTCTCATTTTTCGTGTTGCAGAGTCCATCGAACGTATGCAAAATGGGTACTCCTTGGATGAGGAATTAAATTCCGCATCCAATGAGTGCTCCCACTTGAATTTTGAGTAAAACTGTAAGGAGATAAGTTGAAAATATGAATTGAAAAATAGTTTTATCTTTTTTCTCTCTAAAATTTGATAATGTAATCTAATCTTATTTTATTATTTCCACTTTTATTTTATAATATTCCTTAGGAGGTCCATTTTAGACCTCAAAATTTCTCTAATGAACCGTTTACGAGTTAGATGATGTCACAGGAGCAAGGTTGTCCCAACTAGTGCCCAAGGGTACTAGAAGCTTGAATTCACACTATATGTGTTTTTCCATATGGCTCATACGAGCTTCTAGTCGATCTAGGTTGTCCTGCATTCTCCATCAGCTCCATTGTAGGTCATTGAGGAAGGAGATGATTTCATTTTTGTCATCATGCTTCTCCTTGAGAACTTGCGCCAATAATGTTTTCAACTACCAAAAAAGAGTAAGCATATGCATATATTGATTTCTCCTGCCCTTAGTGTGCCTAAGGTCCAGGAACCATTGAGAAAAATTGTCCAAAAGCTTAAAATCTAAGACAGTTTGCCTATCCCTACGGACATCTCCAGCTTTAGGATCCCTTTGTGTATTAGTTTCTATGGATGTCATTATTTCTTCTAATCATTGCATAACTCGCATCACCTCAACATTTGCTACAAACCTTTGTCCTTTATGTCCTCCTCTTCCACCTCGAACAATTTGTCCAACTTTGTGCACCATCTTTGTTCGTAGATAAGATATAAAATATTCTTTGATACCAAACTGGTGCAAGCTAATGGGCTTTATAGAAAACCTTTGACTTTATAATATAGTCATGGGACCCAAACATGAATCCCTCCCTTCGCGGCCTTATGACTTACACACCCAATAGTAAATGCTCAAATGCTCTAATCCTCAACACTTCACATGACCAAACCTTGTGACTTGCACCCTAGAACCCCGAACCTCAATGTTTTGTAGTCCAAAGCAAAAAGAATATGTTTTAAATTCCCCACGAGACAAACTTTGGGATGAGGAATTTCCCATTGATAAAAATACTCAAATATTCATCAACTACCAACCCCGGATTCTGGACCCCAGCGTTTTGGAATTGAGCTCCACCTTTTATCTCTAGGGAAAAACCTTTGGGGGAGAGATATTCTCGTCTCTGACATTTGACAGTTTTGTCACCCTGACACTTTAAAATTTGTCCAGACCTCAACACATCACCCGATTCATTAGAGGTACAATTCATCTCGATGCTCTAAACGTCCATGTCACCCCCATGGTTTAAAGGCCAGTCTCATTTGGAAATACCCGGGGAAGTTTCTTCCAGATAATTTGTCCCTTGACAGAATTCCTCTGACAAAACTAAGATTATGTTCCCCCACTAATTCCAATTAACGTACTCCTTTCAAAGGTTTAAAAAACCTAAGTCTCGACCCTTTGTTCCCATGTTGTCCTTGGTTCTATTATGTAGAAATTTTGAATAATATGACACTTATTCACAGAGATTATCCCGATTATACACTATTGCGGAATACATGCATAATACATAACCTCCTTTATGTTGATCATCAATTTAGCAACATTAAAAACAATGAAACATCAATCGCATGCACACATTAACACAGTATGTAACCCGGGGAAAGCATACAGCGGAAAACCCCACACTATCTGTATATTATAATGATTGAGAACATGTAACAATACATAGTACAATACTCCTCACAAGTACTCAGTACTATCTCCACCTGTTACACACAAAACTAGCTCAAATCTAAACAAGTCACAGGATCAAATCTCCTTCGCTGCTTTGCCTGCCTCTATTGCACAATACCAAGTGAAAATCATGTGAGCACAGGCTATTTCACTGGGCATATACTACGCAATCCTCATGGGCATACTTAATCCATGATTGTGCAAATCTCATGCACAACTGATAGTCACAACTCACCCTTTCACTTACCTCTAACACCTGTCTCTGTTGAACTGTCCATGCACTGAGTTAATTGATGTATTCTTTAGTTACTTTATGAGTTAATAATTAGTGAATTAATTAACAATCAATTCACACAACTATCACTAGTGTATTCTCCAGTTACACTGAATACAACTAGTTCAACTAAACACAACTCCATCAACTCCACATCCAACTCCATAGAACTCACATGCATGAGTTCTAAATGAAGTCCTCCATGCAATAGCTCAACTAACACATAAGAAACCACGTGATTCCTTCTATCAGCTGCATGTGCCACATCCGTAGCTCGAACTGAAGTGCTCCAAGAGAATAAGATAATGTTTAGAGTCCAAATATTACTAAGGGCTAATAATACTTGACTGTTTCTATTTTTAGCCTGGCAGTCAAAAAATAGACTTTGATCACTTCGTTGTGAACCAAAAATAGAATTCCATCTATTTTTCCCAACATGACCAATCATCCATAAATAGCATTCTGCAACTCATAGACCATGATCCATATGTCTAAAAATAGACATAGTCTAAAAATAGACTTTGCGCCAAAAATAGCCTACGAGCCCACTTAGTGAAGGCAACTTCTTTCCACTAAGCTCCATCATCTTGTTGCATTCTCAACACTCCCTCTCAACAAGATATGGATTATCAGCAACCCCTATCCTGCCTTTGTGGTATTCGAATTTGCTCCTGGTGAGTGCCTTCGTCAAGATATCAGCATCCTGATCCTCCGTTGGAATGTATGAAAGTAACATGATTCTCCGCTGCGCACAATCTCTGATATGATGGTACCTGATGTCAATGTGCTTAGATCTTTCATGAAATACAAGATTAGCCGAGAGTTTAATGCAACTCTAGTTATCATAGTAAATCACAGTAGGCTCCACGTGAGAACCGAACAAACCGACCAGGATCTTCCTCATCCATATAGCCTTGCATGCAGCCAAACTTGCTGCCATATACTTGGCCTCTGCTGAACTGAGTGCCATGGATCTCTGCTTCCTTCTGTACCAAGAAACTGCTGTCAACCCGATATTGAAGACCCCTCCTAATGTGCTCTTTCTGTCCGTTGGGCTCCCTGCCCAATCTGCATCCGTGAAGCCACATAGCTTCACCTCATCCTCCTGTTTGTACCACAATCCATATCCTGATGTGCCTCTCAAATAACGCAATACATGCTTGCCTGCCTTCCAGAAGAGCTTGGTTGGCTTAACCATAGCTTGTGAAAGCTAGTTAACAGCATAGCATATATCGGGTCGTGTATTGACTAGATACATAAGCGACCCCACCAACTGTCGATAAACAGTGGCATCCACTTCTTCTGTTGAAGTGGCATCCTCCTTCCTCCAACCTCCAGGAAGAGGAGTATCAACAGGCTTGCAGCCATGCATGTTGAACTTCTCCAGTATCTCCCGAGCATACTTACCCTAAGAAACAAATAGTCCATCACTGCGCTGCCAGATTTCCAATCCCAGGAAATAATGAAGGAGGTCCAAGTCCTTCATTTCAAACTCCTTAGCAAGATCATCCTTGCATGAAAGTATCAACAGCTCATCACCCGTTAGAATCAAATCATCTACATAAAGTACAATGATAAGCAACTTACCCTCCACCACAATCTGGTATAGGTTAGGATCTGCCTCACTCTTGGAGAATCCAAGTCTGGTGAAATAACTGTCTATCCGTGTGTACCAAGCACATGGTGCTTGTTTCAACCCATACAGTGCTCTCTTGAGCCTGCACACATGCGACTCGCTGCTGAAGATCTCGAAACCTTCGGGCTGTTCTATGTACACCTCCTCCTCAATGACTCTGTTGAGGAATGCAGTCTTCACATCCATCTGATGAATGTGCCACTTCATCTGCGCTGAGAGAGCAAGAATCGTCTGTATGGAAGAATACCTTACGACAGGTGCAAAGTCTCCTCATAATCGATCCCCTCTATCTATGAAAAGCCTCGGGCAGCAAATCTTGCCTTGTACTTCTCCACACTCCTGTCAGCTACCTGCTTAACTTTGTAGATCCATCTCGAACCCACCACTGATTTCCCTTCCGGTCTTGGGACAATCTCCCATGCACTGTTTCTGACAATCGAATCATACTCTTCCACCATGGCGTCTACCCATGTGGGATCCTCCACAGCTTCCTCGAAAGAGGATGGCTCAGTCACAACACATTTTCTCATAAGAGCCATGTATCCAGTGTACCGATCAGGTGACTATCTCTGCTTGCGTTGGGCTGTAGGTGGTCCTACAACCTTCTCTGCATCTTGAGCCAGTCGCTCAACTTCTGTCAAGTGCTTTCACCCTCTGATGGTTAGCGCTACATGAGTGGTCTCTTCCACTCCATGAACTTCGTCCTGTGGCTAATCCACGTCCTGAAGCTCATCTTTACGAACTAATAGCTCCTCATCTGCATGCAAGTGTGGCTCCCTCTCAAGCGAACACTTCATGGCTTTCTCCTCCTGAAATTTTATATCTCGTCGCACAACAATCTTGCCACTGTCTGGCAAATACACACAATAGTTGTGAGGCGTATTAGTGTACCCCAAAAATATCCCAACCTCTGCGGTCGACTCCAACTTCTTCCTGGAATCCTTTGTCACATGCATGTAAACGTTAGCACCAAAAAACCTCAAATGAGAAAGATCAGGCTTCTTACCAGAATAAGCCTCCTCGGGTGTACTCATGCCAAGTATCCTGTGAGGACA
Source organism: Pinus tabuliformis (assembly GCA_031772625.1). NCBI lineage: Eukaryota > Viridiplantae > Streptophyta > Pinopsida > Pinales > Pinaceae > Pinus > Pinus tabuliformis. Next base: position 382,335,052 of record CM062807.1, read on the forward strand.
AAGGTTCTGCACATATACTGCAGTATTGCATGCTTCCACCCACAAGTGAAGGGGTAGGCCCTGATCATGCAACATCGCCTGTGCAGCCCTAATGGCAGATTTCTCGCCTTCAACGACAAGTTGCATCATTGACCTTCGATTAAAGGATTCTATGACATGTTCGACATCAGCTCATCTATTCACATTTCATGGATTGTACTGTGTACTTTGAGAGCCATTGACACTATTGGTGGTTTCTCTCACACTTGTTAACATTTCACATCATTGACTGGTAATCAAGTGGTTTCTACCATGTTTGACTTCGACACATTCATTCACATGGATAGAATCGTACTAGTTCGGGAAGTAGAAATCAAGACCCTGGATCTAGTTTCCACCATCCAGGCTGCGAGGAATTTTGTTATTCATTATATAGTGGACTATTCATAAACAGATGGTTGTGCCCATGCTGTGTCTACATATGTCTATACTCTTGATGTATTACAAAATCATTCCTGTATCAGATCATTTTAGTTAGTTTTCTAGTCAGTTTTTATCTGAGCATGGGAATGCCTACCTCAGCGATGATATGTTCACAGATATATATATTTTTTGTATTGAATGTTTTTACAAGTTCCGACTGGGGTGTCCACAGGATGATCCTTGAAATGATAAAGTACTTCACTCTTCATACATGAAAGACTTCTATTTTCATCTATTACAAACTTCACACTTTAGGGGGTAATCTGTTGCACAAAATATTATCACCATGACTTTCTGCAATCGGTGTGAGTTTATCACCACTCATACTTTCCTCCTTTGCAAGTCTTAAACCTCAGTTCTTCATATCAGGCCTTAAAAATAAGAGAAAGCCCTTAAAAGTCTCTAAAAGTCTGGTTCCGCACTTTCTCTTAGCATTACCTGTGGTCCCGCACCTAATGGTCATGTCCTCTACGTACCTGGCCGCTCTATCTCTGTGTAATCGGTGCGGACCCCTGTAAAAGTCAAAAAGGTGCAAGTACATTCTTAAAAAATCACTTTGAGTCATTTCTGGAAGCTTCTAGAAGGAATCTTGAGGTGGCAAGTTCGCTCCTTTAAGGTTCATGCATCCCATACCTTAAGGAGCTAACCCATTGATGTGAGGAGCTTATCCCTTTGAAGGAGGACTCTATCCCTTCATAGGTGGACCTGTAACCTCCTTCCTTTGCACTATAAAATAAAGAATTGGGCTGGTTACTTGGGGGGTTGAAAGCTGAAGATTTTTGAGGTGAAATGCTGCTGGAACTTAGTCTTCCTAATTGAGCTTTTGTGAGGAAAGATTACATACCTTGTTGATCTCATTTGGAAGAGTGTGAGGCTTGTCAAAGTAGAGGAGATTCCTGTTTCGGACCCTAGGAAGAGCTTGTACAACATGAAGGTACCAAAGATTGTAAAGTTCTTCTATTTTCAAAGTTAATACAATCAAGTTTATTTTTCTCAATAAGCTGTGTTTTATGGTTTATTTCATGGATTCCTTGATCACCATGATGAATATGATTTATTATATTAGCTATGCAGGTGTTATTTGATGTGGATTGCAGGTTCTCAAAAGGAGACTCTTTCGGATGATCGAAGCATGGTTGCCACAAACTAGCGTTGGACTTAAGGTAGGGTCTAAAACACCTCTTTAGTTTTTATTAATGAATCACAATATGTTTAGAGAAAGGTAGATTTGCTTGTCCAGTTTGTTGCTAGATATATTTGATACTAGGGAGATCGGCCTTGTCCACAAGAACGATTTATCAGGCCAACAATTTGCCAAATATCTGTCGACAAAATCAGGTCAAAGGATCCTCTCTAGTAATAATATTTGGACAATGGTGGTGACAAGGAAGTATATTTTGCCTCTTTCATTAGATGAATGGACTAGAAAGTCAACTAAAAGGGTCTTGAATTCATTAGCCATTTGGAAAGTGACAGTTGATTCATTTAATGTTATTGGTGTAGACCTAGCATGGCATGTCAGAAATGGGGAAAAATTCATAATTGGCCTTGACCTCTGGGTAGGTTTCCCTAAAAATTATACACTTCCCTCAAAGATGGTGGCTTACTTGAATGAGTAGGGAATGACATTTTTAATTCATATTGTGGATGAAAAAAGGACCCCATTCTAGTATTAGGGGTGGATGAGTGCAGAAGAACTCCATCATTATGGTGAGTTAGATGGCATATGGAAAGAGTACATTTAAGCTATCAAAAGGTCACGTATTAGAATTAGATATCACGAAGATTCTCTTCGTTGGGTCCATTTGCACTTAGGTATTTACTCTACTAAATTTGGGTATCGATTTCAAATTGAGTCCTGGATATAAATTGAACTAGTCTAGTGGTCGAAAAAGATATGCAAGTTGGTCTGTCTAGCCAAATCTAGGTTGTTCCTTTGGTGCATTATTAGAAATAAAATATGAAATCGGATAATCTTCAAAAAGACATAAAGAGGGTCTGGGTTGGTGCATCCTTTGTAAAAAAGCATAGGAATATGTTTACCATTTGTTCCTAAACTGTCCTTTCTCTGTAAGTATTTTGGAGATTATAAACAACTGTTGGGATGTAACTAGGAGTGGAGAGGATTGAATTTTCGGGAGGCCTGGAAATCATGGTGGGATGTGGTGCATGATGACATTCACAGGAACATCCTGCCCTTATACTATTGCAGTGTCTGGCTAGCCAGGAATAAAGCCATAAAATAAAGATCGTGCTTCTCTTCTAGCTTTCATTGCTTCTTAAATTGTTGCTATATATGCCCTTTTGCCCAAAAAGGAGTTAGTTTCCATTCATTAAGTTGTAGTTGAGGAGAAAATCAACCATCAAATTCCATGATCATATTTCGATGGGGGTCATATGAAAATGGTGTGTGTGGAGGAGGACTAATTTTACATTTCAGGTGACAACACTTTCTGAAATCTAAATTTGGCCTAGGCAAAGAACAAATAATTATGTAGAGCTTCTATCCTTAAAAATTCTTTTATGTTGGGCTTCGAAAAATGATTGTCGCTCTCTTCAAGTTTTTAGGGATTCTTTAAATGTTATCGATTGGTTCAATGTTGTTTAGAGATGTGATAACCATACTTTGTTTCCTATTCTAGAATAATTCAACAATTAAAACTGCCTTTTCTCTTTATTTCTTGCTTCCATATATACAGGAAACTATCTAAAGGGGGTGCTTGGAAGGATTTGGGCATATGGCAAATCAATGAACACTTAGAGGGGGTAGTTCAGTCTTATCAACATCAACCTTTTATCGATATTTAATCTTTGTATTATGATCTTTTTGTTTTCTTCACAATGGACTGTTATATCTTTTTATATGTACCTATTCTCATATGGATTAGTTCATATAAACTGCTCTCGGTTCTTAGATACTATTGACAGATCATTGCTAAAAGTTTTTGTTTTACTTTTCAAGAGGATGGATTGATAGTTTTATCATGATCTATGGGTTGCCTATTATTTTGATAAGGGCACGTTTATTGTTTTTTTTCTTATGCGGGATTGGAAGGAGAAATGCTTTGTGCATGTATGAATGTAACTTTTTATCTCTTAATAAAAGGTTGTGATTTTTCTGCGAAAAAAAATAAAAATAAAAATAAATAAAATAAATAAATAAAAACCATTCAATCCTTCTTTGTAGTAATTATAGTAAATAGTTATCATTTTTTTAACCATAACTGGTTATATATATATATATATATATATATAATATAAATCTACATAAAGAATGCAACAATATATCATAAAGTAACAATGACCTTAAAGGCCAAGCATATGGGTTTAATATAGACACTAAGAACCACATGTCTTTCTCTATACATTTAAAAAATATCCATAGCTCTATAAGTCTTCCAAAATCTTCCAAACAAAAAATAAAATTATAATTCATTAAATACCTAGGCTATGTCTTTGGGCTTTTGTTGTAGGATCTTGCAAGTCCTCTTGTGCCATATCATTGTCTGATGTCCTATTAAGCTCTGGGATCTTAGGATTGTTATAAACATAAGTATAAATAAAAATAATAATAAATTAATTAATAAATAAAAAGTCAAGGGTCACACACCCTTTCTCCTTGTGACTAGTCAATGCTATAAAATAATTCATCACAAAAGTTATTGTATCATTATTATTATTCATTCTATCAAATACAATTTATATAATTATAGATATACTTCTATATCTAAATATAAATAGGAATTGTTTGTAACAATGGTATCAGAGCCAAACTGCTGCCCCAATAGTGAAACATTCGTACTCATTGCATGTTCTGTGTATGTGCTCGATTGTGCGCTCTATGTTCGTACTTGCCCATACTTGTCTTTCATACTCTCTTGCCACACCACTAGCAATCTCTTGCCACCACCATACTTTGTTGTTAGTTCCAATTCGACTTATCCGCGTTGCTATGTGTATTTTGTCATCAACCTTTGCTTAACCTGATTGATGCTTTCACCCATACTCCATCGACAATGTCCACTTGACCTTATCCACACTACCACTCAAACCTATTTTCCGCAGTGATTCCACCAACACATCCCGCCACTCAACCTTGTTTTGTAGCCTTGCTACTACTAACACATCCACGTGTGTGTACTTTTTGTTGTCACCCCACAGATCCGTGTAGACATGACCATACATCACCATGATCTTATCTGAAAATAGTAATTTTATACTACGTTATAAAATATAAAGACAATAAAGCTCCTTAAATAAATATTTATTATTTCTCATCATTTAAAAAAATAACAATTAAATAATAAGATCAAATCAGATAATACAAATAATAATAAAGTTAGATCCGACAAGATTGCATAATATGTTCAATATATGTAGGATGGTGCTCTGATCTACAAGTTCATCGGATTATAGCCCTGTAAAATGTTCCTGATCCATTGGATCCAAAATAAATGGAACCTCAAGGGACAAACAAATGTAAAGCTAGGAGCAAAAGAGTTCTTCACAGTAATTTTTTCCAGCTTGGAGGATAGAATAAGGGTATTTTAAGGAGAGTCTTACTTTTAAAATAATGTTGGAATCTTTGTGCAATTTTGGAAGAGCAATAAATCCTAAGAAGGAAGACTTTCTTACTGCTCCGACATGCGTTTGATTATTTTCTCTTCCAAAGGAATATTGGGAGAAATAAATCTTTGAAGGAATTGAAAATGTCGTTGGTAGCTTTTTCATGGTTTGTAAGGCAACTAAGAGACAGGGTTACACATCCTATGCAAGAATATGTGTCTATATGAATATTTCGTAGCCCCTTCCAACTTTGATAGGCATTTATTATCGAGATCATCTTTGGAAGCAAACACTAGATAATGGAAATGTCCAATTTAGATGCAATCATTGTCATGAATATGGACATATTTTTCAAGATTGTCCTTTGATTACAAAGGAATTGCCAATAGATCAACCAACTCATAAATCACGAGAGGGTTTTGAAAAATTCTCCCAAAGGAAAAGGAATTTGAGACCTCAAGGAGCCATAAATTCTGGTTATAACCCAAGTTTTGGAAATAGGTCTGCATCTCTCTCCTCTCGAGATGAGACCCAAACACAAGAAGATAATCAATTAGTCCCCCAACTAGCTGCTGGAAGTATTTCCAAATATTTTTTGCCCCTAAAAAGCTAGAGAAAAAGAATCTAGAAGGAAATAAAAAAAAATCTCTGCCAAAGGAGCCAACTAGCTCAGTAATGGAAGACGATGAGACTCAAGACCACCTAAAAGACATAGATCTAGATGATCCACGCCTATTTGTTGCTTTAGCATAGGCTTGTCTCGATAAAGATTCATAATCCATGTCAAACCATCATATCAAGATTATTTACAAAGAATATCTCAAAGCGACGAGTCAAATTGATAATGCCCAATCTAGTTCGAATTCTTCAAATCCCCATTTAGGAGTTCATATGCAATTTTTCAAAGACCCCCCTAAGATGGTCAAGGAGGAAAGAAAAATGGGACGTAAGAACATCATGACCTTGATCTAAGAAGATCAAGAAAAACTAGTCAACTTAGGGAAAGTCATGTCAATGTTGGAGACATCTCTTTCTTTTCAACCAAAAACACCCTCAAGTTTTCATCTTGAATATTAAGAGAATAAGTATGTTTTGTTGTGATTTTTGTCATTGTTAGTCTCTGTTTGTTTGTTGTTGATTAATAGATTTACTAGCATTTTTGGTTGACAGACCAAGATTTATAGTCCTTTTATGATAAACAATTGTTTTTAGATATTGAAAAAACAAAATACATATATTTTTTTCTATAATTAATAAAATAATCTTTTAATTACAAAAAACTAAATTTCGTTATTTATTATTTATTTTTTTATTTAATGATTTTTTTCATATAAATATATATTCCAATTAATCATATTAATATTATTTATTTATTTATGGGACTGGAAAGCCATTCAAACTCTTTTTGGGCTTCTAGTGATTCTAGTGATTCTATATGGTTGTGAACTGTGGGCCAATAATACATCCGACATGCAGTGGAAACAAATTGAGAAAATTTAGAAGCGTTTGATTACAAACAAATTCAAAATTAAAAATGCAGTTCCTTATGCTACCTTGTCAAGTGAAATAGGGGCAGCTCTTATTGAAGCAATTGTTTTTTTTTTCTCGGCAAAAAACTAGCTAATTCATATATTATATGTACAAGTGAAAATTACAGACAGTAGAGCATGTCTTCCAGGGCCTGTAGTAGCACCCTGGGATCTTTGACCATGATTCAGAAAGCTCCCTTGAAGGGGTAGCGTCACCAAAACATCATAGGCTCCCTCGCAGGGGCAGCACCGGACCAACTTTTCAAGACAGTTCCAGAAAAGATCAGACTCCCTGAGGAGCATCAGAATGAAGACCCAACGCATTCTTGCCCACGCAGGGGCTTACAACCAAAATGGACTGACTCAGAAACTCAGCTATTAACTTAGACCATTTGAAATTAAAACTAGACCAGAGACTGAACAAGATAACATATGGCGAGGATGTAAGCATCCTCTGCCAGCAAACAGTAAGTGATAACAGGAGATAGATACCCGCGTCCACGCTAGTCCTGGAGTTGAGTTGTCGAAGGAAGGAGAACCGCGAGCTGGGCCTCTGCCTCTTCAGCAAGGCTTTTGTCCTCAACGATATACGCCCAGCCATCACCCTCTGGTCGTCCCTCCCATATCTTCCTCCAAACCTCTTCGTCGACGCCTGGAGGGGGTGGGCCCACTGGAGGAAAGGTGTCTTGCGGGTCTTTGTCTTCCTTGCTCCCAGCTTCAGACGCTGGAGTCTCCATGGCTGAGCCTTGTTCCGCCACCTCTTTGTCTCCTCTGTCAATTTCCTTCCCCTTGCCTTCCGGTTGCTTCTCCGACAAGCTCTGAGGGGTGTCCTCCCCATTGCCTTCCGGAATTGCTGTGAACATGACTGATATGTGAGCAGTGAGCCCTGGGTAGTTCTCAGAGCCTTGCAGGTTGAAAACCACCGAACCGAAGGAGGGAAGCTCCAGTCTTCCTTCATTGGAACTCCCCACTTCCAAGAATTGCCTAATAGGGAGCGGGGTGGCCCTGACTCTCCTGTGACAATAGCAGCAGCAGCAGTGATGATGCTCATCTGCTGCAGGGGCGCGTGAGGAGGAACCTCTTGCTGGACCTCTCCTACATGGCTGTCGCTCTCGGAATTTGACCATGGTGAGTCCAATTCTTCTTCTGTAAACTTGTGAATGAGTTTGGAATGGATAACTGAACCAGTTGCTTTCCAGAACTCTCTCTTGCACCCAATCTTCTTTCTGCAATTCTCCCCTTGGTTGCAGGTTAAACCTCTTCCATAACTTGCGTTGCACTTGAGCCAATTGCCTGCGTCTGCTTGACCAACGACCTGAGTGGCAATCGCACCAGGTATCCGAGCCTCCGGGTGATGGTAACTGCCACAGCCACGGCCCTCTGTATTTCCGCGGCTTCCACCTCTCTTCAGGCAATAATTTCTTGCCCAATCCATCTTGCCTGTATAATACTGCCTCAATTCCTCGATGCAGGCGGACATTAACTCCGTTCTGCAAATCCATCTACTCTGCCCTCTTGCCATTAAATGCCTTCACTCAGCAAGGCTTCATTAATCATCTGCCGGCCTTCTTCAGGTGGGCAAGGTGCCGACACGGGGTAGCCCATGCGTGGCATGTGGCTCCCTGTCCTTTCCATTCCGCCACCCGCATCCGGGTTTATTGAAGCAATTGTTATGGTGCGAGTCATAAAGTATTTAAAAAAAATTGAGCAAATGGAAGAGGGAAAATGGCATAAGGTTGTCTTTAATAACATATTGTGCAAAAGAAAAAAAGACTTGGATGCAAAATAACAAATGGTTTAGTAAATGGGGTATTTTCTAGAACACTTGTCCCATAAACAGTGAAGAGATACAAACTTTTGCTATGGATAAGTTCCAGAAGTGTACTTGGGATAAGGAGCTAGAGAGAAAGAAAGAATACTATATTGAAGTGTTTAATCCCACTCATAATCATAAACAAGAAGTGTACATAGAGTCAATATTTCTTGGAGAGCCAAAAATCTTATTGCTGAGTTAAGGACTAATTCTCATCAACTCCGTTGTGAAATAAGGCCTTGGAAAAGGCCATAAGAAGTGTGGGAGAAAAGAGTATGTATTTTTTGTTTTTCTCGAAAGGTGGAAACAAATGAGCATTTCATTTTAGAATATTAGACTTTCAAAGACAACAGGGAAATGTATGCAGATATTCTAGTAGCTAGCTCTTGGGATAATCTATTCAGCGAGAGATTTGTCGAGAAGCTAGGAGTGTTTATTGTGAGACTTTACAAGAAAAGAGTCAAATACATCAATAAGATGAAAAAACAATTTATCTCATATACTATCTTTAGCTTTCTAAACATTAAAATAATTTTCTTTCTTTCTATAATTAATTAATAAATACACAAAATTTCATATTATAAAATTAATTCTTTACCACATATAACCAACCAATATATTATTAAAATAATTTTACTTAAAAAAAAGACATGATATATATATAAACTAAATTTATTGGTTCCGAGCAATATTACTACTCATACCCACTATCCATACTTTTATCTATCAATATATTGGTTTCGAACAATATTACTATTCATACCCACTATCCATACTTGTATCCCCCTATATGTCATAAGAGTTCTTACGAGTTCTCGTGAAACGCTGACCCACCTAATGAGCACATTAAAATTGAAATTCCATGCCTCTACTCAATTACATTAAAGTGGAATTTCATATTTATTATATACATTGTATGATATTACGTGTTTAGTTATGTCTTTGAGTGTTAGTTTGTTTTTTACGAAAAATTTATGAGGCTTATTTATAATTTAATTTTTATTTTTATTATTATTATTATTAAAATTTATTTATTTGTAAAGTGGTTGGTTGAGGTTTTATTATAAGTTGTTTAGTAATTTCTATTTCTATTAGTTACTCATTTTTTGTTTTTAGTTTTATTTATTTTTTATTTAATTTTTTGATTTTCTTTTTCTATTATTTCTATTTTCACAAATTATAATTTTTTCACAATATTTTCAATTTAAGGTGATTATTATTATATTAAAAACATATTTTAATAAATTTAATTATAGAGAATTATATATATTAATAAAAATAACACACACATATAGATATATGTATTTAAATTTAAACAATATTAGTTAATCATATTTCTTAATTTTTGGTAATGACATTCAACAATATAATATTTTATTAGTTGTTTTATTTTTGTGATGAAATATTTTCTTTTATTTTTTGGTTTTATTAAACTATATTTAAATTAAACCAATTGTACTAGCTATTATGTAACCCTTGTTTGTGATATTTTTTAGTTTCAATATTTTTTTTTGTAAAAATTACTTAAATTTTTAATTTTATTTTGAAATTTAATTAATCTTAAAACTTATTTACAAAGAAAAAATATAAAAATATATAGATCATACACACTCTGCGTTAGGTACCTGGGAAACCACACAAGGACAAGAGAGATGATGAGAGAGGTTTGAACAAATCGACCATAAAAGATGCTACAACAGGCTCGACCACAGGCATGTCCCATTTTTAATCTTATTTTAAAATTTAATTAATCTTAAAACTTAATTTACTAAGAGAAAAAGAATTATTAACATTCAATACTTTTTTTTTATAATAATTACTTAGTTTTTTAATTTTATTTTAAAACTTAATTAATCTTAAAACTTAATTTACGAGTTGAAAAATGGTTATTTAATTTTTTATAAAGATTAATAATATTTATTTAATGGTAAGAAGTAACTTTTTATATTAAATTTATTTTTAATTAAATTTTATTTTTAGTTTGGAATTTTTATTAATGTTGATTTTGAATTTATTTATTTTAAAATAAATTTCAAAAGTATCAGATTAATAAGTAAAGTTTTTACTTAAAAAAATTTATATATATATAAAAGTGAGGTTAATGAACGATGAATTTTGTTTATAATATGTTTAAATATATTTTGTATATTACATGTGTAAACATAGTTGTAGTTTTGTTTTATGGACTTCTCATAACACTAATATATTATATTGAGTTCATTTGTACATATCTTTTAGTGTTATAATGCTATCATGTGTCTTTGTATAAGTAATAATATTAAAATTATACATATATAATATGATAAAGATATTATTTTTTTAAACCGTAAATGTATGTGTCTATCCTTTTCAAATATGACCCATTAAAAAGTAATAGACAATTATTTAACGTAAAAAAGTCTATTTTATAAATCCATTTGATACCTATTATGCTACATGTGTCACTGTACAAGTAATAATATTAAAATTATACATCTATAATATGATAAACGATATTATTTTTTTAAACCATAAATGTATGTGCCTATCCTTTTCAAATATGACCCATTAAAAAGTAATAGTAAAAAAATCTATTATATAAATCCATTTGATTCCTATTAATATTAGGACCACATGTAATTAGAATTTTATTATTAAAAAAATATTTAATAAAAATAATAAACTATAAAATATTTTTTATTTTATTATATTTAAAATTTTATAATTATCTTATCTTAAAAAATAAATAAATATTCTTTTCTTTAAATATATCATTTTATTTGTTTGTTATATTTTTCAATTGTGTAGATATATTGTTCATATTTTTTATTTGTTTTGAAATCTCAAGATTGAAAAAGCTACCATATTTCTCTATAAAATATTTTACTATTAACTTGAATCCTAAATAAAGGACTACAATATCATTAGTGGATGATAAAGCTCATTTATCATGGTTCAAAGTTGTGTACACGTTATAGGGAGTCACTTTCAAGGCACAATGATAACATCGACATGTTATGTGTAATTCATCCATACACATTTTTAATTTTGCTGATATATTTGTTATTTTCTTACAACACTATTATTAGAAGTATTATTAGGTCAATATATCAATATTATTAGTCACCAATTATTTCAGTGATTGATTTTGCCTTAGGTTATTATTTATTTATTTGCTGATGTATAAAATTATGTTAATATTTTATTTTTATTTTTATTTTATTTTATTGTTATGATATATTTAAAATTATATTTGTATTATTTTATTGGAGTGAAATGAAGTTTTATTGTAAAACAATGGTTAATAAATTGGAAACATAAAAAAAAAATGGAAAAAAAGTAAAAAAATAAATAAAAATGGAAATTTTAAAATTATAAGCCAACAAAGTTGAAAAAGGGAAAAAGAAAAGAAGAAACAAACTTATAAATAGTGGAAAAAGAATTCTAATTGTTTTTCTCCTTAAAGTTAGTAATATTGTGAAAAATTGATGTGTGTGTATTACTTCTTACAAGTTCCACAATATTAATAGCTAATATGGGACAGTATGAATAGATCTACTTATTAGAATGGTATCAATACCTAATTTACAATTAATAATTGTTCACATAAACTTGATTTTCAAAAGGATTTAAATCTCCTTTCACTTTAGGATAAACCATTCAATTCATTTTTGTAGTAATTACGAGTAAATAGTTATCATTTTTTAAAACCGTAACTGGAACTTTTTTTATATTATAAATCTACACAAGGAATGCAATAGTACATTATAGAGCAAAAATGACCTTAAAGATTGAGTATATGGTCTAATATAGGCCTAGAGAACCAAAATTGTCCATGTCTTTCTCTATACATTTCAAAATTATCCACAACTCTATAAGTCCTCCAAAATCTTCCTAACAAAAAATAGGTTGGGTAGGGGTCTTTTGTTGTAGGACCTTGTAGGTCCTCTTGTCCCATCTCATTGTTTATTGGGATATTGAGGTTTGGGAGCTCAAGATTATTGTAGACATAAGGATAAATAATAATAATAATAAATTAATTAATTAAATGAAAAGTTAGTGGGAACATACCCTTTCACCTCATGATCAGTCAATGCTATAAAGTAAATCATAACGAGGGTTATTGTATTATTTTTTGTTTTGTAAGTTGAGATTTTTCCATTGATAAAAAAAATATATCGTTGATCTCAGTTTTCACAAAATTATATCAACCTTACTCTAACTAGTTTTGTTGGTTCATATGCTATATGCCAGAGTTTTACATCCCATAGACTGCACAACCCAACATACCATATATCCGTAGAACCAAAATGAAACAAAATAGACAAAGCAAAACAAACCATTAGAGAAATTTTGAGGTCTAAAATGAGTCTCAAAACAAAAATGTACAACCAAAATAAACTTTATAAGAACCAATAAGATTCAAGATGATGATGTCAACCGTGGGGGATGATTCACTATTTTTGGAGTAAAAAAAAAAAAAATTAAAAAAATTCAATTCATATTTTCAACTTATCTCTCTATGGTTTTACCCAAATTTCGAGCCGGATTACTCGTTGGATGCAGAATTTAATTTATCATCCAAAGAGTACCCATGTTCCATACTTTCGATGGACCCTGCTACATGAAAAATGAGAAATACATGAAAAAGTATGATTGTACTAACATTTTTTCATGTATTTCTCATTTTTGTGTAGCAGGGTCCACTGAAAGTATGCAAAATGGGTATTTCTTGGATGATGAATTAAATTCCAGATCCAATGAGTGTTCCCACTTGAATTTTGAGTAAAACCGTAGGGAGATAAGTTAAAAATACCAGTTGAAAAAATAGTTTATCTTTTTTCCTTCTAAAATTTGATGATGTAATCTAATATTATTTTATTATTTCCACTTTTATTTTATAATATTCCTTAGGAGGTCCATTTTAGACCTCAAAATTTTGTAAGAGTATTTTATTACTCACAAGGTTGTGTAAAAGTACTTAGAAGACCTCCATTATATATCAATGGAGGAGGCCCAATGTTGGTTAATGATAATTATGACAACTGGCCAGATGCAAGTCCCTATGTGAGCTTACAACTCCCCATACATAGCTCATGGGGAAATGAAGCGTTGGAAAAGCTAACTCTAGCACCCCCCCTTAAGAGAAACCTAGGGAGTAACTAAAGAAGAAAGAAAATAAAGAATGAGTCCTAACAACGAGGCTTGATTAGGTACCCATGTACAAACTCTCATAAGCAGAGAAAGAGAGAAAAACCTGTAGGAAAAAACTTCTCCCCAAAAGAGAGAAAGATGCTAGTGCTCAAATTATCATGGAGCTGAAATTGTAGATCCCATAATGATCCACTGAATGGAAAGAACATAAGCTTGCTACAAACAAGAAGTAAAAAAATCTGAAGTACCAAAATTATGAAGATGAGAGTCGTGAAACCTCAATGAGGTTGGTCGATTTATGAAGTAGGATTGTTGCAGAGGCACAAAGGTGGAAAACACTGTCAACTTCTCCCAAAAAAACTCCAGAGAAGCTAGGTGTCAGTAAAGAACCGGGACAAGGCTTCAAATAGAAGCAACACCATCAACCAATAAATAAACAATGAGGCCTATAAGTATGGAAAATGTCGTACAACAACACCCCTGAAGTTGTTTGAACATCGTCACCATCACATTGATCAAGCACAAAAGATGATAATTGTCAACGACAACAATGTCTTTCACCATCTAACCGCCCCCCCAAAAACACAACTACGAAAGGAGAAATAAACAACAATCTTTATTGTCATCAAATTCCCCCCCCCAAAGCACAACTAAGCGAACAGTGGTAATAAAAAATGAGCAATTGATGCAACACAATGATATGAATTCTTCAAGCATTGGTTCAAATGATGTCATGACCATTCATCGATACATCCACAATCGATCCTGATGGTTGGCACTGATCCAAAATTCATTCTTTCATGTCTCTTTTGTAATGATTTGAATATTGGACTAGTAATTGACCAATAATGTTGGAGCTTAGACGATTTACTTTGATGAGGATGTGGAGATGCCTCAGCCTTTATTTTTGCAGACTCAAAGTTGGGTGCTACAACATTTTCATTTAGAATGACATTAGTATCCATGTCATCAATATGTTTATCACAATTAATAGGAGCATTTTCTTCAGGCACCTCACACTTGGATGTAGGTGATGAGGCAACAACGAGATTGTATCGAATACCTTCTCTTGGTGTCTGAACTACAAGGTTAATAGGAGCAACAATTCCCTGTCCATTATTCCCAATTCCTCATCTGTTTTATCCCATTTTTCTTAGCAACCGAGACCCAATACCAGTAGTATGGTTTTCAAAACTAGGTGTGACAAAGGCATGTGATGAGCCATGATGATCAACATCAGGCTTCTGGAATTCATCATCATCAAATATGGAATAAGGAGAGCTTGGCACCTTAACATCAACTCTCTCCATCTCAAATTTATGAATACTAACTTCCAATTCAAGTTCTTGCTTAGATTCTTGCAGCTTTTGAATGACCTCATCCTTCTCAATCAACTGTTGAGACAAGGCATCATAATATTGTTCCAAAAAGTGATATTTCTTGAACATTGTTTCTTTTAACCAATTAACTTCCATACCATGCTGATTATTTAACTCTTCTAGTTGCTTCTTCAATTTTTTTGTTCTTGAGTCAGAAAAAGACTCAACTTCCTCCTCCAAGTCATCAAGGAGGAAAATATTCTCCTGAAATTCATATGCAAGCATCTGGAAATATTTTTCCATGGTTGATTCCAAATGTTCAACCTTGTTGATCTTTTAAACAATTGAATTTTGCGACTTATTTTTAAGTGTTGCATTTTCTTCTTGCAAAACAACTACCATTGATTGTAACTGAAGGACTTCTTTACGAAGTTCATCCGTTGGCTTCTTCTCATAGATCTCCTGTGATCTTTTACACATCTTGAAAATACCAAGTTGGAAAATTTGTTTCCACTAGTCACAAAAGCAAAGAAGAATGACTTGTAGAAAAAGTTTGTGATGTGGACAAGAAAAAATGTGAGACTGTGATTCACCCAAAATGCAGATAAAACACATATTTTCATAGGATTTTACCTCTTATTTTTTAAAATCCTCAAGACTTTTAAAAATATTTTAAAAACCCTTGATGAAAAACCACCTTTGCTAGTGAACGCTTTCCACTGAAGACACAACCAACATGAAAGAACACGTCGGGCCCAAGGAACCTCCCATTTCATCTCAAGAACACACTAACTTGAAGAAAGAAAACGCCAAGCCCAAGGAACCTCCCATTTCATCTCACAAACACACTCACTTGAAGAAAGACCAGTCAAAAGACAAACATGATCGGTTGGAGGGAAAGACCAAACAAAAGAACACGCTCGCTTGAAGAAATACCAGTCAAAATACGAACACGGTTGGTTGGAGATAAAGGCCAAACAAAAGAACACGCTCGCTCGAAGAAATACCAGTCAAAAGACGAACACGGTTGGTTGAAGGGAAATACCAAACAAAAGAACAAGCTCACTTAAAATTTCACCAACCAAACACCATACAGAGTAGATAAATATTCAGTTCAGATAATACCGAAGCCCTAGAAAAAGATATTGAAGTGATTCATTTCCTATAAACAACTCCAAATTATTTATTGCATTGCATAATAAAGAAGAACCTGAGCCACTGGCATTGAGGCCACTGATATTGGAACCTAGATTGAAGCCACGAAAAACATGTGTAAAACCCATTCATTTCATTATAGAAGAGTGGGGAAGAAAATCTCATAACTCACAACAAATGTAAGACCTTGATTAAAAGAGGACTTATTTCCATCTCCTCTAAGCCTGAAGCTTTCCTGCGATTCAAATACATTCCCTAGTTATTGAGATTGGCCGCGATCTGAAAAATGACCTTGATATATCTCTCATAAAACCATGAAACAAGAAAACTCTGACGAAAGGATTCACCCAAGAGTCAACACTTTCCCAAGAAAATCTATAAGCCATGTCCACAAAAAAGAGATGTGAAGTCGATCTTTTACCAGAATAACTTACCCTACAGGAATCTCCGTAGGCTTTTAACAATACCCAGAACACAACATAAGAAAAATAATAATGAATAGAGAGAGGAAAAATGATAGGCTATTGAGGCTTCTAAAGGATAATAGACTAGTCGAGCACATTCAGGGTCAGGAAAAAAACAAAGTTGTAGCTCCTTAACAATATAAAAGATATGTGGCCACAACAACAAAAACAGTGACAATGGAATTTGGCCATAAATTAAAAATAACGCTAACCTCACTCATGCCAATCATCAGGTAAATCCATTCACAACTACCCATGCCAGAATTCGAACCCAAAATGTTCTTGATTCCCATAAGATCAAGAACCTCGTCATGCCATTCACTTGTATAAGCAATCATTCCTCCACAAGAATAATCCCTGACAACCCTGTCAAACAATGACATAGATACATAGATACATGCATATATAATCATTATCATAAAACAATCATCATCTTGTCAGACAATGACATACATACACACATACATTTATACATATGTAACATCAACATAATCATGATCATAACATAATTACTAGATATCATAAGGTTAAGGCAAGAGAAATTCCTTTATCCATGTACAATATGTAGAACATTAAGAACCACGATTCCCAACTTATTCAAACCATTCGACACCTCAGGTCCATTTACTTTACCTTTTCTGGTTACCCTTCTCATGCCATGTACTTCCACCGTCCTTTTACCACAATGGACCCAACCATTCCAATCAACTGTCATAGTCTTACCTTCGGCTGCACTTACTCATGCATCAAGCTTCATCTGGGTTTTACATCATCTGTTGGGTACCTGTTTTGGCCAGCAACAACCCCCCTTTTTATTTAGTGTTATTACTAATACTAAATAAGTGGGGACCCTTAGTCAAAATTAAAAAAAATCAATTAGTGCTTGTATTTCCTTTTTAAATAAAACTTACCGTCAAAAACTTAGGAGAATATCCTTGAAAAAACCAAAAAACCTAAGTTTTATGATAAAGTAGAATTATTCCTTAGGAAATATTGCATCGCAAAAGGATAACAGGATACCTCCTTGCAAGCCGAATTCTAAGATTGCGAGATCACGATACGGGACTACGAACATATATCGCATCACATGCATCAAAGACCGCTTACGTTGAAAAACTTTAAACTACCGATATGCGATGGCGCATATCGCAAATCACATTTCACAGAAAACAGATTAACGAAAATTGTCATATGCCACGCTCCTACGATACCGCGATACTACGATATTGCGATATTGCGATATTTCGATTTTGCGATAGAGCGGCAAAGCAATAATGAGATAATGCGATAATGCGATATAGCAAGCTAGCAACCTTGCGATGTTGCAATTCTGCGATGTTGCGATTTTGCGATGTTGCGATTCTGTGATGTTGCGATCTACGATATTGCGAAGCAAATCGCAAAATCACTTCATCGCAAATCTTTCAGGCTCGTTGTTCAAAAAATTATTTTCCATAAACCGAGACATGGTTATGCGCTTTAATGCTAATTAATGAGTTAGTTGCCAGTCATTAATAGAATATGGGTTTCGTACTTATCAAGAAGTCATTTCACGTAAGGTGGTATATTTTATACGTCTTCGGCATTTAAGACTTTCCCGTCACCTTTCCTTATCATTATTCTCACTTCACTTGTAAATTGCAGGAACGGAGAACAGAGAACGATACAAAGCAGTACACAGGATACTATGGGAAAGAAAGGCAAAGCCCCGAGCTTTGAAGAGAAAGAAATGGCGCCCTTGTATACAAACACCGCCTGTAATCGAGACGTTGGTATTTCTACTTGGGAAGGCATGTATAGTCTACTTGAGGAAGAAAATCCCAGAGTGATGGAAGTTACGGCTACTGCAGGCTCACATGGTTCTTCCGAGGCATCCATTATAGAGCTAGCTTGTTCGTTCTTGCACAGGATAGCGGCGAGAGACAAAATTCTTCCATACATGGATATGATTAAATGGATACTGGACAGCACTGATATCAGAAACAGACAATTTAAAACTCAGGGTCAAGAGCTTACGGAATCATTATTTTCACAAAATTTGAGCTTTATATCCGCTAAAAGAAAACGCGCAAAAGGCGAAAAACGCACCAAGGAAGCCCGGATCAAGAAATGGAGGCAATTTCCGATGCGCGATTAGCGCCTAATCGCACATCGCTGAGCAAAACTTCTTGAAAAGGAAAGCTTCTAATTGCTCAGTCATCTGTAAGCCCAAAAATTTGTAAGAAAGTAACGATAGAGGTAAAAAGTAAAACTTGAATCCTAAAACCAGTGGTATTTGTCAGAAATATCTTCAAAATGGTATGTACATATGAACAACAATTACAAATAGACTGGAGACAGAAGGCTCAAGAAAAGGCAGAATCAATCCAAAGGTTAACCAAGTTGAATTGGGATTATTACTAGGCATACTTGGTAAAACCACACAGCCAGTGCATGACTCTCAAGTGTATCATCAATTCTGCCGAGAAGATGGTGCCAGCTCTTGCCGATTCTATTTTCACAGCACAGCTAAAATCGGAAGTCGACCAGCCGACTCTTCTCAAGCAAATGCTGAATGCGTGCGATTTCAAGGAGCAGATGTAGAAATAGTTAGTTAGTAATTTTAATTTTAGATTCAGTTTTAGTTTTAATTTTGTTTTATTTTTTGCCTGAAATAAGGACGGTCATTTAAACCGCATCCTACATTTTTGTAATAAGTTATTTTTAGATTTATTTAGTAGTATTTAAACCCTTCTCATGCATTTAGAGAAGGGTCCTGAAATTTATCAAAAACTTATCCCCAGAACATGCACTTTTGTACCCTCTGAGGAGGTTTTGATGAATGAATGGAACATGATTTATTGATATCTGTATTTAATATCTGCTACTGATGTTGCACTTCTGTACTCTTATTGGACATTGGATTAAGAAGAGATAAATCATTATCGCTTGAAGCTCATGAGTAGAACTAGTTATAAATGGTACTTTTATCTCTTGACTATTTCTGCCTTTATGTTAAAAGTGATATTCATGTTCAGCTGTTTATATATTGATGTGTGAATGTCTGAGTTATCATTTGGCACTTTTGTATGGTGATAGCTATTTATTTATGCTTAATGTATGAATAGCTTATTATGCGATATGTTTTTCACAACTGTTTCGTCTAACTTTTTATACGAAGTGGTTCATCTTTATTGAATTCTTTTCTCATAACAGTTGAATGATCTTTATTACCAATTGTTATCTGAAATCATTTTAGATCACATAATAGAAGGATTACACCCCGGGTTAGTGTAGAATTAGATGTTTATGTTTATTAGAATAAAATTTGCATGTTATTAGATTAGAGTTAGAATTAGAGCATCTCACTTAGGAACTTTTAGAAAGGAAATATCAATTCTTCACACACACACACATAAATTGGGAAACTGGTCCCATATCCCCAGTCGGACCCACTATACCAAACGGAAAAGGAGCTGCTAACCAAGGTCCGGACCGGGTGGGTATCCCCCTTGTTGTAGACCCGATTTTTGGGGCTTCAACATATTTGGCGCTAGAAGGAGGGCCTCGAACTGTGAATGGCAAGCAAGTCTAAATCTAAATACCATTCTGAGAGTAAATCGCCCTCACCATCTCCCCCGACTTCTCCATTGCATTTAGAATCTTTAAATCCAGAGCCAGAAGTCATGAGAGCAACAGCCGTTGCTACAAACCATGACATTTCAGAACAATCTACTATTGAACCTCCTGAAGTTGAATCTTTGATTCACAAACTTCAACGATTTTCTATATCTCCTCAAAAATCTAATAAATCTCAAGGCAGCGTGACTTCGCAATATAACCCTGCTCATCCTCTTACCAGATTAAAGAGCGAAAAGTTTGGTGTTCAGCCAACCGAGTTACCTCTACCCACAAGGAAGAGAGCAAGGAAATCTCCTAAAGGGTCCGATAGTGAGACTCTTTCATCATCATCATCCATCTCAACCTCTCCACCGCGAAGTCAACCATCCACTCCTCCACTTCAAATCATTGTCCATCAGTCCACCGGTACTCGTACATCTCCTTCTCAATAATTTGGAGTCGTAATATCCTCATCTTCTCAACCGCAGGGATCATCTTCTGCACTTTCCTCTGTTTATAGATCAGCGATGGCCCAATCTCCATGGAATAACCCAAGAGCAGTCTTAATGCCTACGCCCTTGAGTCAGCTACCGGCCCATCTTGAAAAATGGCTGCCTAAGTTTAACCCTGAGGCAGGCATGCTAGCGGAAGAACATATAAATAATTTTATGCTATCCATAAATCTCAATGGAGTTACCAACGAAGACGCTATTGTTCGAATTTTCCCTTATACTCTGCAAGGAATAGCCAGATCATGGTATTTCTCATTACCATCCGGATCTATTACTAGTTGGGAAATTTTCCAAGAACAATTCCTGACTAAGTTCGGTGATGATAGGTCTACGACGACACTGATCAACGACCTGTCTAACCTTAGGGCCGAGTCAAAAGAACCTATCAAAGATTTCAATTTACGTTTCAATAAAATCTTAAACAAAATTCCTACTGCTTCCAAGCCTAGTGAAGAAGTGCGAAGTGAATGGTACATCACTGCTTTACCATCAAACATAGCAATCTTTGTTGATAGGGCTAACAAAACAACTTTAGTTGAAAATATGAAAGAAGCAATAGCAGTAGAGAAACGTATTATGGCCCTAGAAAAGAAAAACGCGTTAGAAGAACGAAAATCCAAGAAGGTTACTTTCAAGGAAGATCCCAAGAAAAAACAATCGAAAGATCCATTCGATTTAGAAGGATTGCAAAAAGTTTTGAAGACCATGTCTAACAAGATGGTCGACATTAAGAAACAAGTGGCAGAAACTTCTTCTAAAAATCCATACAGACCTTTTAAAAGAAACCCTTCGACCGATTCCAAACCCCCTAATGCTATTACAAGTGTTGAATCCGAAGAAGAAGAAGAGGAAATCGCTACTGAGGAACATACCAATGAAGAAGAAGTTGTAGAGTTACAAGGTATGTGGGATTTCATCCTCCCAGATGAAGAGGATCAAGAGGCATCCCCAGTTAGTACTCGCAGTAGAAATCAACTTGATCCTCCTCAACCTACACCTAAGCCAAAGAGCGCAAGCTCAATGACTAAGGATAAAGTCGCAGCCAAGAAAACGACACCTAAAGCGACTCAAACCAGCCCAGTCCAAACAGACCCATCAACTCCATCTAAAACGCTGATCGTTTCGGATGAAATGGAGTATAATATCATAGAAGACATGAAAAATACTAGGGCCAATATCACTTTTTACGAATTGAGCAAGTTAAAACACCAGCAAAAGGTACTTTTGAAAGAATTACATGTTGTACCAGTTGCACCTTTGCCCGCCGCTGTAATCTCTCAAGCTTCCCATGACATGGGAAGACCTCCAACTAATGCGATTAATAAAGTTGATCCAAACGATATCGCCTTAATTGGAGGAAGATCGAGATCTCATACTCCCCCATTTCTTCTTACTTATGAAATTTTCAATAAAAATTTGCATAATTGCTTAGTGGATTCTGGAGCTTCATCGAATATTTTACCAAAGTCAATATGTGCAAAATTGAACGTTCAACCACAAAAATCCGTTGTGCGCATAGTTCAATTAGATTGATCGCAAGTCGAAGTAATTGGCGAATTAAATCAGGGTACCATAAGGCTGTCATCCAACCCAAAGGTATGTCAAGTTATCGACATTTTAGTTGCTGATATTCCGGAATTTTATGGCCTAATTCTTAGCAAAGATTGGTCAGAAAAACTTCATGGATACTTTGCAACTAACTGGTCGCACATGTGGCTCCCTTACAATGGTAAACCAAATCAAATAAAAGTTGAGCGAGAAAGACATCATAAATACATAGTAACAGAACTGGAGGGAGAAAATGAACCAGTAGCATACAACAATAACATCATTGGCAACTACTCAATAGATTCTTTCCTAGGAAATTTTAATGCTCATACTTCACCTTACTTAGAACATTCTAATCGCAAGTAGAAAATTTCTCTCAAACAGATAGTTCTAAATGTATTAATTTTATAGATAGTCCTGTAAATAATCTTTATTTTGGAAATTATTTTTTGACGGTTCTAAGTCTAACGAAGGAGCAGGAGCAAGATGCGTGTTAATAAGTCCAGAGGGAGATAAAACTATGCTAACTTGCAGACTTGAATTTGATTGCACCAACAATACTGCAGAATACGAAGCTTTAGTCCAAGGATTACACAAAGCAATCAGATTAGATGTCAAATACCTTCAAGTTTTCAGAGATTTTGAAATTGTAATCAAACAGGTACGTAATACTATACATTATTTATCAGGTCATTTAAAACATTACCAATCTTTAGTTCAAGATCTGACTAAACACTTTATGGAATTTAATATTTCATCAATTCCCAGACTCTAGAATGCTAGTGTAGACCTCTTAGCTAACGTAGCTTCCAAGCTCATTCCTTCAGAAGATTTTATCCCTAATCGATTTTCAATTGAATTAATTTTTAGACCATCTATTCCTGATAACATTACCAATTGGAGGATTTTCAACAATGATCCTGATATCATGAGTTTCCTCACATCTGAAGGATCCTATACCAATCAAATAATTGACGAAGACCAACATGACCGACAATTGCAACAAGATAGCACTAACAATGCCATACCTAAGTCAGTGGTCAAGTTGGAGGACCTTTATGATTTGAAAGATCGGTTTAAAAGATCTACCAATTCAAAACTCCAAAGTTCAACTTTGAACTATGTGTCAGGCCAGGGTAACTCCAGCAATTAATGAGCGCAAGCAAGAATTGATGATTTTATTCATTAGACAATTATTATTTATACATATACAAAACGGATCAGTTCATCTTCTAGATGACTGTCCAGCTTCACCTCATCCGTTTCGGATTAGGTGTCAACATTCCCCCCCTTAATCTGAAGGGATGTTGGTGAGTCCAAGCATCGTTCTGAATCTTTCAAGCTTTTCTCTTCCAAGCGCTTTGGTGAAGATGTCTGCAATTTGCTCGTTTGTGGAACAATGACGGAGATGGATTGTTTTGGCCTCAACATGATGTCGGATCAGATGATAATTAGTATTGATGTGCTTAGTACGATCATGGAACTTTGGATTCTTGGCCAACTTTATTGCAGATGTGTTATCAATCATGAGTGGAGTAGATTGTATTTGTTTTACTTGCAAATCTTCAAGAATTTTCCTGAGCCACACAATTTCTTTTGTTGCTTCAGCTGCTGCCACGTATTCTGCTTCTGTTGTGGAATCTGCTGGTACTGATTGTTTGCGTGATCTCCAGGAGACAGCTCCTGATCCAAGACTCGTAGCATATCCTGAAGTAGATACCCCAGTTTCTTTGTCTCCATCGAAGTCTGAATCAGAGTATCCAATCAAGTTGAAGTCATCCACCTGTGTATACTTGATTCCAAGGTCTTGAGTTCCCTTCAAGTACCTTAGAACTCTTTTTGCAACAGACCAATGTCCCTCACAAGGCTTTTGCATAAACCTGGAGAGGATTCCAACAGTAAATGAAATGTCTGGTCTGGTAGTAGTGAGGTAGATGAGACTTCCTACAAGCTGTCTATACTTTGTTGCATCCTCAAATTCCTTTCCTTCAATAGATGTGAGCTTCAAGTTTTGTTCCATTGGAGTAGAAAGGGGATTGCACTCTGTCATGCCAAATCTGTTTAACAAATCTCCAATGTATTTCTTTTGAGAAAGAAATATGGACTTTGGGTGTTGGGTTACTTCAATGCCAAGATAGTAATGAACATAGCCCAAATCAGTCATTTCAAAAATCTTTCCTAATTCTTTCTTTATGGATGCAATATAGCTTTCATTGTTCCCTGTCATTAAAAGATCATCTACATATACCACAAGATATACAACTGTTTTGCCAACTTTCTTGACAAATAAAGTTGCATCATCAAGATCAAAATGATTGAAGTGGAGTTTCAGAAGATGCTCAGTTAGTTTTTCATACCAGGCTCGTGGTGCTTGTTTGAGGCCATACAAGGACTTCACAAGTTTGCATACTTTGTGTTCATGTCCTTTCACAGCAAATCCTTCAGGCCGGGACATAAAAACATTCTCTTTTAGATCTCCATTCAAGAATGCAGTTTTTACATCCATTTGATGGACTTTCCAACCGTTTTGAGCAGCTAGTGCAAAGAGTGTCCGGATGGTGGCCCATTTTGCTGTGGGAGCAAAATTTTCCTCATAATCGACCCCTTCCTTCTGTGCAAAACCTTTTGCCACAAGCCTAGCTTTGTGCTTGTCAAGTGAGCCATCAGCTTTGTACTTGTTCTTGTAGACCCACTTGCAGCCAATTGGTTTGGTTCCAAATGGAGGATCAACCAGCTTCCAAGTGCCATTCTTTATGAGGGGCATCATACTCCTTCTGCATCGCTTCTTTCCATTTATCATGAGAAGCAGCTTCTTTGAAGGAAGTTGGTTCAAAATCTGTAGACAAGTTCAATTCACAATCATAAGTAACATCCATATCAACAGGTGAATTAGAGTTATCTACATCACCTCCATCTTGTCGGTTTGAATTTCTGGTTCCTGTTTTTCCAATTTCATCAGGATGAACACTTTCAAGTGTCTTTGTCAGCCACTTTGGGGGACCTTTCTGAGATGGTCCAGGCTGTTCTGTTGATTGAGTTGGGTCTAAATCAAGATTGAGTCTCCCAATTCTATCAATTACATCACTTAAAGCATCATCCGTTGTTGGAGTGTCATGCAGGGGAGATTGTTCTTCAGAAGGAGATTCCACATGTTGATCTAGTATAGGAATCCCCCCTTCAAGATGTGGAATCTGATTATCAAACTCTTGGAATGATTTCGGTTTTGTGAATCTATCCAAGCGATCAAGTTGCCGCTCAACAACACTGTCAGATTTGGATGATTCAAGAAAAATGACATCGCTAGATAAAACAAACTTTTTATTTACTTCATCATAAAGGCGGTATGCTTTAGATGTGTTTGAATACCCCAGGAAGATACACTTACGACTTCTAGCACCAAGTTTGTTTCTATGTACCTTTGGTATTAAAGCATAACAGGTGGAACCAAATATCCTGAGATGTTTTACCGAAGGAACATGTCCATACCACAATTCATAAGGAGTCTTGTTTCTTATAGCACTAGATGGACATCTATTCTTTATATGTGCAGCACATAGAACAGCATCAACCCAAAACATTGTCTTTACATTTTTGAAGAAAAGCATGGATCGTACCATATTCAAAATTGTTCTGTTCATTCTTTCAGCTACACCATTCTGTTGAGGATTATAAGGCACAGTTGTTTGATGTTTAATCCCATGTTGGCGAAGATAGTGTTCAAATTCATTTGATGTATATTCTTTTCCATTATCAGTGCGAATAGACCCAATATGAGATTGTGCATCATTTTCAATCCATTTATGAAAATTCTTGAATGTTTGAAAAGCATAAGATTTGTTCTTCAAAAAATAAACCCAACACATTCTGGTGTAATCATCAATAAATGTCATGATATATTTATTTCCATTTGCAGAAGGAACATGCATTGGACCACATAAATCTGAATGAATAAGTTCAAGCTTCCTATGTGCTCTTGAATGTGAATCATGAAAAGACTGTTTGCTATGCTTTCCTAGAATGCAAGCATCACATTGTTTATGTTTTCTAGGAATTGTAGGCAAGCCAGCAACACAATTTTTCTTCAACAAGCGGAGACTATCATAGTTTAAATGTCCAAATCTAGCATGCCATAATAAACTTGATGGAAGTGCATCTTCTTCATGATGAGAAATATATGAGAAATGTTGTGCATGAGCAGAGGTTCCTTGCAGTTTAAGGAGTCTTTCTTCTTCTATACCCCTCATGACAAGTGAGTGGTCAGATGCCTTTATTACCTCAAGCTTTCCATCGAACATGTGAATGGAGTGACCTTGCTGGCGGATGTGGACCAGGGACAGCAAGTTTCTCTTGAGCTGTGGGAGATATAGAACATGATCCAGAAGAAAGTCTGGAAGACCAGGCAGTTTAAGCCTGATTGTGCCAAGCCCTTATGGCTTGATTTTTGACTGATCTGCAAAGTATACTGCTCCATCAACATTGTCAGTGAAATCTTCAAAGAAATCTTTCCTATGAGTCATATGACAGGTTGCTCCTGAATCAAGCAACCAGTCATTTTTCGAAGAAGCAAGTGAAGCATTAAACAAATCTTCATTTACTCCAATGTTACATTGTGCCTCAATATAGTGAGCGGATTCAGGTGCTTTACCTTTGTCTGTGTCATCAGTTTTACCTTTCTGCTGATTTCTTCTCTGCTCAACTTTGTCCCATGGTAGCTTGCATGTAGAAGCATCATGTGATCCATTTCGTTTGCAGCGAATGCAATGCAGATCTGCCTTTTCTGCTTGAGGATGTCTGCCCCCCCTGCCTCTGAAGTATCTTCCTCTTCCTCTTCGTCCACATCTTCCTCTTGTAGAATCTTGAGCAGGATGCTTTTCTTTATGAGCAAGGAAAACAGTCTCTTCAGAAGATTCAGGGACTGTTTTCTTTCCAAAGGCTTTCTCTCTTTCAGCAAACTTTTTCACAAGAGTGTCAAAGGTTATATCTTTAAGATTTCCATTTGCTTGTAAAGACTCAAGATAGTTAGAGTAGGTAGGATAGAGTGCTTTGAGAAAGGCAATAAGAGAGATATCCAGCTCAACCTTAGTGGATTTAATATCATGCACTATAGACTTTATTTCAGATGCAAGAGTAAGAGGATCATTATTTTTCAGTTCAAGAGTGAAGAGTTTAATCATGAGCTGAACAACTTCAAGTGTAGAATGTGTATCATAGAGTTCTTTCAGCTTTTGTAAAGCTTCAAAGGCAGTGGAATAGGATGAAATATGACGACTTACTTCCTCATTTACAGATGCTGCGATCAATGCAAAGGCTTTGCTATTCTTGTTTTCCCAAATAACAAGTTCTTTATCTGATGTAGGCTGCACAAGGTCTTTGTATTCTTCTCCGACACACACTCCTTTCCACAGCTCATTGTAGATGAGGGTGTGTTTCACCATTCGAGACCATTCAGAATAGTTCTCCTTGCCAGTGAGAACTATTCCGACCATAGAAATGATTGAATGCATTCTGTAAAAATATCTCTGCTAAAAAAAACTTCTGTTGATAAAAGACTTCTGCTGGAAAAAAAATTCTTATGCCACAGCAAGACTTCTGCTGAAAAAAAAATCTTATGCCACAGCAAGACTTCTGCTGGAAAAAAAATCTTATGCCACAGCAAGACTTCTGCTGGAAAAAAAATCTTATGCCACAGCAAGACTTCTGCTGGAAAAAAAATCTTATGCCACAGATTCCAAAAAAATATCAATCTTTAGATGTTTAAGACACTCGTTCCTTTATAGCCAAAGACTGTCACATGCTACTGAGTAATTCTATACATTTTACTGTTCTCGGCTCATTGCAGTATTCTATATATCTACCTTTAGAATCTCAGTTTTTCAATACAGTTTATATAAACCTCAGCATCGGTCTTCAATACAGTTTATATAACCTCGGCATCAGTCTTAATATATAATTCTATGGCACGGTTTCAATACAATAATACAGAACCTCGGCATAATTCTATGGCACGGCACAGTTTATCAATACAATGAACCTCGCAATTTCCAGTGGAGAAGATCATATCATTATATATGCCAAAAGGGATATAGAGCAATGGGAAGAGCTAACATATGATTACAGGTTTTTCTCAATAGATGAACAGTTAGCTTGCTACTGTGGGTTCCCAAGATGTCGCGGAATTGTCAATATGGACGATGAGGAGCAAGTAGGGAAAATACGTGTACCACGCCGTGAGTTGATTGCATGGAAACCTGGTGATGGTAAATGAGAACCTCAGGACAAACCGCAAGATGTTTTCAAGATGTGAACGTTCCTCATGGCGCTCACAAAGGCCGTGTTAAACGCAGTCACCATTAAAAAGAAAACAGTCTTCATATCAATACAACGCAGTCACCATTACAGCAATACAACGCAGTCACCATATACCAAAACGCAGTCACCATTATATCAATACAACGCAGTCACCATTACATCAATACAACGCAGTCATGAAGATGGCATGGCTTTGATACCAAAACGCAGTCACCATTTACAAAAAACGCAGTCTTCATTACAATCTCCAATATCATTTTTCAAAAAAAACGCAGTTGCATTTTCACCAAAAAACGCAGTCATGGTTATGATAGCAGAAACGCATCAACGCATACTTACATTCAACAGCGCATTCCACGCTCACCGCACCATATTCTGTCAGAGGCGCTCAGAACACCGCCAGAAGCACGCAGTCTCAGGACAGAGGTTTCATGAGGCAGCAGAAACCTGGCAGAGGCAGGAGTTATTTCTGGGACCTGTGCTCTGATACCATGTCAGGCCAGGGTAACTCCAGCAATTAATGAGCGCAAGCAAGAATTGATGATTTTATTCATTAGACAATTATTATTTATACATATACAAAACGGATCAGTTCATCTTCTAGATGACTGTCCAGCTTCACCTCATCCGTTTCGGATTAGGTGTCAACACTATGAATTAGTAAATCTAGGAACTGATACCAAACCGCAGAATATTAATCTAGGCCTTGGTCTAGCCCCTGAAGAAAAATTAGCATATATTCGTCTCTTGAGACAATATAAAAGTGTCTTTGCTTGGAATTACGATGAACTCAAAACGTACGACACCTCCATCATCCAACATACTATTCCAATGACAGACGATGAAAAACCTGTCCAACAAAAGTTGAGAAAGATCCATCCCAATCTAGAAAACTAGATCAAATCTGAACTCAATAAGTTATTGAAAGCCAAAATAATTTTTCCCGTTCGACATTCCAAATGGGTTTCCAATATGGTCCCTGTTAGAAAGAAAAACGGAGATATTAGAATCTGCATTGACTTTCGAAATCTTAACAAACCCTGCCAAAAGGATAATTTTCCTTTGCCTCCCATGGAACAAATACTGCAGGCAGTCACGGGGTCAGAATTAATGTCATTCTTGGATGGATTCTCAGGATACAATCAAGTGTTGGTACATCCCGATGATCAATTAAAAACCACATTCAGAACTAAATGGGGCACATACGCATATCAAAAGATGCCATTTGGTCTGATTAACGTTGGTGCCACATTTCAGAGAGCCATGGAAATCACATTCAAGGGTTTAGTTAGTAAATCAGTGGTAATCTATTTGGATGATATAATTGTATATTCCAAGAAACGAAACAATCATCTTAGAGATTTAAAACAAATCTTCCAACGTTGTCAAAGGTATGGAATTTCACTTAACCTGAAAAAATCCTTTTTCGCATTAAGTGAAGGAAAACTTCTCGGATTCATAGTGTCAAAATCTGGAATTCACATTGATCCTGACAGAATCAAGGAGATTTCCGCAGTACCCCTACCTCACAACAAGAAAGCCATGCAATCTTTTCTTGGCCAGATTAACTTTGTAAAGAGATTTGTTCCAGATTTTTCAAGAATCGTGTCTCCTTTACAAGCAATGATTAAAAAGAACTCAAACTTTAAATGGGGCCAAGATGAACATGAGGCATTCAATGTGATCAAACAAGCAATTGTTAATGCTCCATCTTTAGCAACTCCAAATTTTTCCGATCCTTTTTTTTTATAGACATTTGCCTCTGATAGATCATATGCTGTGATACTCACTCAAGCAAATCAAGAAAAGGCAGAAGCCCCAATTGCTTTTTTTAGTTCCAATTTATAAGGGGCTGAGTTAAATTATTCAGATGTGGAGAAATAAGCTTATGTTGTTTTCAAAGAAATTAAATATTTCAGACCCTTTTTACTCAAAACACATACAAAAATCATAGTACCGTTTTCGGCGGTAAGAAATCTTCTAGTACAGAAATATGTGGGTGAGAAAAGAGCCAATTGGGTTACTGCCTTACAGGAATATGACATGGAAATCAAACCAACAAATATTGTAAAAGGTCAAGGCTTTTGCAAAATGCTAGCCGTAGCATCACTGATGTATGAAATTCCATCTGTAGAGATACAAATGTACAAGGTAAGCCTAAACGATGTTGAGTCATTATACGTCGATATCATTTATTATCTAAAGAATGGATACGCTCCTTCAAACCTCGATCATACCAAGAAAAGAGCTCTAAGGTTGAAAGCCAAACAATATCAGCTCGTGAATGATGTTCTTTTTAGAATAAATTATGATTCTGTTCTCCTTAGATGTCTTGAGAAATCTGAAGCTGAAAAAGTCTTGCAGGAACTCCATGATGGGCCAGCAGGCGGACACTATGTTGGAGACGCTACTGCTCATAAAATCTTACACGCAGGCTATTACTAGCCCACATTATTCAAAGACTCACATAACTACGTGAGGAAATGTCAAGTCTGTCAAACCGCTGTTGGGAGACAAAAGAAACCATCCTTGCCACTGCAACTAGTTAACATTGAGCAGCCTTTCGATCAATGGGGATTGGACGTAATAGGTGAGATCATTCCTCACTCTTCTAAACAGCATAGATATATCCTTACAGCAACAGATTACTTTACTAAATGGGTAGAAGCAGTTCCACTCAAGACGGCTAATGCTGAAAATATCATCGAGTTCATAGATCAGTTCATAATCACCAGGTTTTGGTTTCCTTCTGCTTTAATGTTTGATAATGCATCATATTTTTCTGGTAATGCGATGACTGAATTTGCACTCAAAAGGGGTTTCAAGCTTAAATACTCTGCCAATTATTACCCACAAGGGAATGGGTTAGCTGAATCTACAAATAAAAACTTAATAAGAATTATTAAGCGAACCATTGACCAAAATCATAAAAATTGGCACAAATCTTTAATATATGCTTTATGGGCAGATCGAATAACGCAGAAAGCCTCCATTGGCACTTCTCCCTTTAATTTAGTTTATGGGAAAGAAGTGGTTCTTCCAACTCATTTAGCAATCCCCTCTTTGGCCTTGGTTCAATATATTGATGAAGCACCAACTTCTTCCTTACAACTAAGGCAACTGGAAATAATTAAGTTAGAAGAACAACGAGAACAGGCTAAAATAACTCATGCTCATCATCAAGCATTAGTAAAATCCTCTTTTGATTCCAACATGATATCCAGAAAAGATTTTCAGATGGGAGATCTAGTTTTAAAATGGGACAAGGCTCATGAGGAAAAAGGGAAACATACAAAATTTCAACGAATGTGGCTTGGCCCTTTTCAAATCATAGAATTCATAGGTCCGTCTACTTTTATGTTACAGGATTTAACAAGAAAAAGAGATTCTTTACCTGTTAACGGACAGATCCTCAAAAAATATTTTCCATAGGAGATCATTCTTCTATTTTGTAGAGTAGTTGTTTTAGTTTGATAATAAAACCGGTTGTAAATGGTTACATTAGGAATTCACGAAAAAGACACAAATTCTCTTTTAAATTTTGTTTTTTCACTTTTATAAATAGAATTCTTTTGATCATTATTATTGAAAGATACAATTAAAGACTCTAGGCCTAGAAATGATACTAGTTTCAACTTTGTAAATTTTGACAAAAAACGACCTTTAGTGGGAAATTGTTTTGTATCAGTCTAATGAAAGGTATTAATAATAAAACAAAGATTCTTTGTAGAAAAGCTCTTTCCAAAAATTCTACCATTGTCGTCCAGAGCCATCTTAAGGAAACAATGATTTCCTCCCCACCAAGGAAACTGCAATGTTCAGAGAATGATCCAATGATACACTTTAACTTAAAGAGTAAGAGGTCTCATCACGAGCCGGCTTATCATGATCATAGATATTATAGCTTGCTAACTTTGCCAATACTGCATACCACAACAGGGCAATGACTCAAGATTGTTGCAATCAAAAGACAAGGGGTCTCATCACGACCCAGCTTGTTCAGGAAAGCTATAAATAAGTCAATGACTGTGTCATAAATTGGCTACCAAACCAAGACATTGTTCTTTAAGGGTAAAAAAGAAAATGAAAGCAATAAGTGTGGATATGGATTTCTCTTTGAAAATTGTAAATTTCTCTAAGTAGGATATAGGATCATTGCTGGGTAACAGGTAACCCTGTCGAGGCTATAAACGCCTGCTGGCAGCAGAGGCTCTACCTACGACAAATGAGCATATTCAAAACTGATTTACAGAGAAGGCTTTGTTTTTATCTGTATAAACCAAGTAATGACTGATGTAGATACAAGGACTAGCTTGAGGGAGTAAATAATCAAAGTTGAAAATAGAAGAAACAAAATATCATTGATAGGCAAAAGCATGATGTACTTTGTCTTTCTATAATAAAGTTTAATTTTCTGGAAAAATTTTTGTTTTGGAAGTTTAGAAAATTCAAAAGAAAAGCAGAGATAATTGGTTCTTCCAAGTGAATCGCCAATT
Organism: Pinus tabuliformis; assembly: GCA_031772625.1. Taxonomy (NCBI): domain Eukaryota; kingdom Viridiplantae; phylum Streptophyta; class Pinopsida; order Pinales; family Pinaceae; genus Pinus; species Pinus tabuliformis. Next base: position 382,367,958 of record CM062807.1, read on the forward strand.
GTTGTGGCTAGCAACAACCCCCCTTCTTATTTAGTGTTATTACTAATACTAAATAAGTGGGGACCCTTAGTCAAAATTTAAAAAAATCAATTAGTGCTTGTATTTCCTTTTTCAATAAAACTTACCGTAAAAAACTTAGGAGAATATCCTTGAAAAAACCAAAAAACCTAAGTTTTATGATAAAGTAGAATTATTCCTTATGAAATATCGCATCGCAAAAGGATAACAGGATACCTCCTTGCAAGTCGAATTCTAAGATTGCGAGATCGCGATACGGGACTACGAACATATATCACATCACATGCATCAAAGCCCGCTTACATTGAAAAACTTTAAACTGCCGATATGCAATGGCGCATATCGCAAATTGCATTTCACAGAAAACAGATTAACGAAAATTGTCATATGCCACGCTCCTGCGATACTGCGATACTACGATATTGTGATTTTGCGATAGAGCGACAAAGCAATAATGCGATAATGCGATATAGCGAGCTAGCAACCTTGTGATGTTGCGATTCTGCAATGTTGTGATTTTGCGATGTTGTGATTCTGCGATGTTGCGATCTACGATATTGCGAAGAAAATCGCAAAATCGCTTCATCGCAGATCTTTCAGGCTCGTTGTTCAAAAAAGTATTTTCCATAAACAAGACCTGGTTATGCGCTTTAATGCTAATTAATGAATTAGTTGCCAGTCATTAATAGAATATGGGTTTCGTGCTTATCAAGAAGTCATTTCACGTAAGGTGGTATATTTTATACGTCTTCGGCATTTAAGACTTTCCCATCACCTTTCCTTATCATTATTCTCACTTCACTTGTAAATTGCAGGAACGGAGAACATAGAACGATACAAAGCAGTACGCAGGATACTATGGGAAAGAAAGGAAAAGCCCTGAGCTCTGAAGAGAAAGAAATGGCGCCCTTATATATAGACACCGCCTGTAACCAAGACGCTGGTATTTCTACTTGGGAAGGCATGTATAGTCTACTTGAGGAAGAAAATCCCAGAGTGATGGAAGTTATGGCTACTGCGGGCTCACATGGTTCTTCCAAGGCATCCATTACTGAGCTAGCTTGTTCGTTCTTGCACAGGATAGCGGTGAGACACAAAATTCTTCCATACACGGATATGATTAAATGGATACTGGACAGTACTGATATCAGAAACAGATAATTTAAAACTCAGGGCCAAGAGCTTACGGAATCATTATTTTCACAAAATGTGAGCTTTATATCCACTAAAATAAAACGCGCAAAAGGCAAAAAACGCACCAAGGAAGCCCAGATCAAGAAACAGAGGCAGGTTCCGATGCACGCTTCGCTGAGCAAAACTTCTTGAAAAGGAAAGCTTCTAATTGCTTAGTCATCTGTAAGCCCAAAAATTTATAAGAAAGCAACGATAGAGGTAAAAATTAAAACTTGAATCCTAAAACCAGTGGTATTTGTCAGAAATATCTTCAAAATGATATGTACATATGAACAACAATTACAAACAGACTGGTGACAGAAGGCTCAAGAAAAGGCAGAATCAATCCAAAGGTTAACCAAGTTGAATTGGGATTATTACTGGGCATACTTGGTAAAACCACACAACCAGTGCATGACTCTCAAGTGTATCATCAATTCTGCCGAGAAGATGGTGCCAGCTCTTGCCGATTCGGTTTTCACAGCACAACTAAAATCGGAAGTATGCCAGCCGACTCTTTTCAAGAAAATGTTGAATGCGTGCGATTTCAAGGAGCAGATGCAGAAATAGTTAGTTAGTAATTTTAATTTTAGATTCAGTTTTAATTTTAATTTTGTTTTATTTTTTGCCTGAAATAAGGATGGTCATTTAAACCGCATCCTACATTTTTGTAATAAGTTATTTTTAGATTTAGTTAGTAGTATTTAAACCCTTCTCATGCATTTAGAGAAGGGTCCTAAAATTTATCAAAAACTTATCCCCAGAACATGCACTTTTGTACCCTCTGAGGAGGTTTTGATGAATGAATGGAACATGATTTATTGATATCTGTATTTAATATCTGTTACTGATGTTGCACTTCTGTACTCTTAGTGGATGTTGGATTAAGAAGAGATAAATCATTATCGCTTGAAGCTCATGAGTAGAACTAGTTATAAATGGTACTTTTATCTCTTAACTATTTATGCCTTTGTGTTAAAAGTGATATTCATGTTCAGTTGTTTATATATTGATGCGTGAATGTCTGAGTTATCATTTGGCACTTTTGTACGGTGATAGCTATTTATTTATGCTTAATGTATGAATAGCTTATTATGCGATATGTTTTTCACAACTGTTTCGTCTAACTTTTTATACGAAGTGGTTCATCTTTATTGAATTCTTTTCTCATAACAGTTGAATGATATTTATTACCAATTGTTATCTGAAATTATTTTAGATCGCATAATAGAAGGATTACACCCCGGGTTAGTGTAGAATTAGATGTTTGTGTTTATTAGAATAAAATTTGCATGTTATTAGATTAGAGTTAGAATTAGAGCATCTCACTTAGGAACTTTTAGAAAGGAAATATCAATTCTTCACACACACACACATAAATTGGGAAACTGGTCCCATATCCCCAGTCGGACCCACTATACCAAACGGAAAAGGAGATGTTAACTAAGGTCCGGACCGGGTGGGTATCCCCCTTGTTGTAGACCCGATTTTCGGGGCTTCAACAGTACCACATAGCTCTCCTAGAGATCCATTAACTTCCTCGTTTCCCAACCAATTCCCAAGACTCAAAACATAAAAGGAAATACCAAGAAACAAACAAGAAGCAAAACCATGAAAACCAATAACAACAAAACACCGAAATAAAGTGGCATAGCTATGCACCAGACACACAAAAAATCACAAATCAAGCATAACAATTGCAAATCAAGCATAACAATGGCAAAATACCAAAAGAACAAGAATACTAATAGACACCATGACTCAATCCCCATGGTTCCCAAGGAAAGCTCGACCTAAGCCTTCTTCGAGATTTCATGGCAACCTCTCTTTCCATGCAACTCCCTGCATCATGTTGTCATTAACACATAACTATTAGTGCATAAATAAACATAATAATACACCAGTTACCTCATCTTGTTGTGCCAAGCACATTGCTTGCAACTGAACACATCCACGCCATCTCTCAAGGGACTCCAATCCTTTGACAAATCTACCTATAACTAAAGACTAGCTAATATACTGTCAAGTACGTGTTCATGGATATAGCATGTATCCACATAATGTTCGACAAGATTAATGTTAAGAAGACTTCTTGTAGGCAAAGCACTCATTCGTTTGGAATTAGGGATTCCAAACATAGCCAAAGGAATTCTATCCAATTCCTTCCTTTTATATTTTTACCTTGTTGCAATCGAGGCTTACTATACGTTGTCACATCACCCAACTATTAGTTATGTAAACCCATCAAATATTACCTTGTCAGGCTAATACCAACATGCTTCCTGCAACTGCTCACACATGTCAACCACATGTTCCAAATATCAAGACAACCATATCTATCAATTTGAAATCAACATTTAGCAGGACTAACAATCATGTCATAATCCATAGTCAACTCATAGTCATTAGACATAATGCTACAACTATCACCTACTTACACACAAGTACATATCATATGTTAGTACAATCATCTTAAAACAAGACCATTTGAACATATACTAATTTTATGCAATTCATCAAACATTCAACCAACTAGACAACATAATCAAAAAATCAAGTACCAAATATACGACATAAGCAAACTCATACCTTAATGTATCTTAGGGGAGGGGATCTTGTCTACACAATCAATCTAGGTTAGCACGATACAACTTCACAACATATCCACTCAAACATAAATCATGATTTCCATAACAGTAACTAACTAACATGTTCACATCATAAACTCATAAGCATTTGTCGTTCATGCATAACAATCACATGTGTACGATCAGTCTAGATTAGTACGACACCATATCACAAATATGTCAGCTCATACCTGAATATCGCTACCATAACCATCTGCATAGTTCAAACCAAGTTAAGACAATACATATAACATCAAGATCTTTAATGCAATGAACATAACCATCACACATACGACCAATCCAAATTACAACATCAAGATCTCAATGAAATAACCCTAATCATCAAGTTAATAGCATATAACAACAATAAGCTATATATCATGCTCATCAACAACTTATAACCTAATCATCAATTTACCTAACATAAAACAACAATAGCAACGCATGCAACCACAGGTTACCATCATTCTTGACTATCCGAGACATGTGCATATAACTACACTAATCAACTAACATCTAACATGAATGTAACCATAACATCAAAAGAGATGTACATAAACCTAATGCATATAAAAATCCTTGACTTACATACCTTCATCTCAACATACAATACTTGTATGACAATCTTCTCTTACCCCAAAGTCCAATGTTGCAACCTCATTATGATGATCTGCATCTCCTGCTCTATCTCAGCCAACACATTAGCATCATAGCATACCAATATCACCTGATGACCTAAATTGCATACCATGACTTCACAAGGCATGCTTGACCTACTATTCATGCATAAATATAACTAATACCATACATGCATAACGACCGCATATAGACATATAAAACATGAGTACAAAACCATATACACATCCTTCTAGCTAGAGTCCAATCATTAATGCCTGACCATATCAACTTCACAAACCATGACCTCATGCATGACAACAACCATTACTCCATTGTACACATTTCCACATGCAACCATAAACATGCATAAGCAATGCCTAATCAACTACACATACGCATGAACACATGTAGTCGAGCATAAGCGATCAATTCTTGTAACCAACCTACAAGACTGATACATGTAATCAAACATACAAGAATGCAACCTAACATACAAGGATGTAATCAAGCTACATATAATCATGTAACCAGTCTTAAACTCCTGATGATGCATCCCACAAAATCAACAACAAGTTCCTCATGACAACCTTACTACAATCATGATCAACATGATGCAATGCAACAAGAACATGGAATGCAAGTGTAAGAGACACACATGCAACTGACATGCATACATGACCAACACATTCACCCAAGGAGAGTACAACCATGCTCTGATACCACTTTGTAACACCTTCCTCCCACATCTACCCAAGTAACCATGCCAATCGGGTCAACATGCGACGAGAGGCTACTATGATTGGATTCGACCTCCTACGTGACCTTAAGGAAGTGGAATCGACAAAACTCATCAATCAACCTATCCACATCAACAATAGGACCCTTAGGAGACATGTCAGCCACTCAGAAATCCTGTCCCTGGGTCCCACTAATGTTATGGACATCTTAGGCCTCATTCGCTCCCATGCTATAGGCAAGAGAGCATCTAGAAACCCAAAGTCGCTCTCATAGGCTTGCCTGCCAGCGACCAAAGACTAAATTTGTCAATGTTATGCCAACAACTCCGTGATTTGAGCCAATTTTTCAGGCCCAGATCCCAAGTCACTGCGCATAATGGAATGATAACTCAGGAACAATAAAAGAATAGGGAAACAATGACGCAAAAGCAATAAGTTGAACAAGACCTTAATCAGAACCCTACTAGCCATGCCAAGCATTTCGTCAAACATATCATCAACATGTAACCTATAGGTGTAAAAAATAAAATTAAGTGTAGGGATCTCATACTTATTTAAGAATCACAATGAACCATTTTTCCCTCATGTCATCTGCTACATTATCCTCTGTTAGGCCATAGATACATTATCCATTCATTTATAAGTAAAAACATGTTGAGAGCCATACATAGCTATTGTCATAAAACATACATATAACCAACATAATAGGGAAAAAAATATCATAAGCATATCATCCATAAAATCCACATATATATCAGTACATTTACACATGAAAATCAAGGGAATGAATTTCTCATTAATGAATGCAATAAACCAACCGGAGATGGGACTACCAAGTTCCACCCGACCATAGAATGGCTGAACCAAATCTCTCTTTAGCCATTCACCCCCATGCCATATTACAGGCATGAATGTGGGACTCAAAGAGGCTAAACCACCTCAGCCCCATCAATAGAAATTAAGATTTACCGTAATCCATCCTGGATCACTAGGCCAACACAATGAACACATCATAACAGGCTTGACCGTGATCTCCACCTATTCACTAGGTCAAACAAGCATGGATGCCACCAGATTTCTCCACCTGCACCATGAGGAATTTTCCTCTCTCCTATTCTCTCAGGCTTTACCGCAATCCAGACCCGAATCACTAGGCCCTAAACCGAGACCCACTCTCCAGGCTTTACCGCATACCCCAAACCCGAGATTACTAGGCCCAACTGAGAGAAAACCACCTCTTGGCTTTACCGTATATCCTGTCATTCACTGGCAAAGATTCTTAAGCTCACCGAGGCAACACAATCCTAGCTTTATATCAACCCACAGTCTAGCTTAGGGGTCACTAGGCCAGTGGCTTTACCATGATGCACAATCTAGTTCAGGGACCACTAGGCCATGTGCTCTATCATTTAGAGATCCACCCCACTCAGCTTCGAATCGATTCGGTAGTCTATCTTAACCAAAACATGAGAACCCCATCACACCATGGCTATCCGAAAATGGCAAGGCTAGGCTGAAAACGCTATTACACATGGAAAAACCCATGCCATGATACAAAGGAACCAGATGCAATGCCATGCATGCCAAATCTAGCAAGGAAAATACACATGCAAGTCAATACTTGCAATGAAGCCTGTTGTAGCTGCTTGATCCTGCCTTTCCCTGCTTGGTCTTGTCTTCATCTTGCTTCTTTTCCTTTCTTGCTCCAATACCAAAATGCTCCAAGAAAACTCTAAGTGTCCAAGAGTGAGAGAGAGAGAGAGAGAATAATGAGAGAGCTCCAAAACTCAACTGACAACAAGTTACCAACTGATCCTTAGAAGCCTTATTATGAATGAGGCTTCTATTTTCTTCATTTTCCATCATTTTCCTTCATTTTCCTCCTCACATGCAACATGTGGCCTTTCACCTTCGTTTTCTCCTAATTTCAATTATTTTCATAAATAATTATCCGAAAAATGCCATTTTTCCTTTCCAAAGCCTTAGCCATTGGATAATATAAATAATTATGACTTTCTTATCTTTAAGTTCTTCTTTTATTTTTTAGTTCATCGAGCAATTACCAAAACAATAGCACAAAGATCACAGACACCAGATATAGGCGGACAGCCAGGGAAAATCCCCTATCTAGGGGAAAACCCAGTCAACAACTCTTGCTTAATAACCTCTTGAGATAATCCAAGACTCTTGACCTAGACACATACTTCCTCCACACCAAGTCAACCCTTTCTTCCTTCTTGTAGATGATAAACCTTCAACAACAACTTCAACCTTGTAGCAACAACTTGTAGCATCAATTTCAACCCAGCAACTGGCAGCAACAATAGTAGCAACTTTGACTTGACAAGAGAGACTTCGGTCTCCTAGAGGAATCCACACGAGAGAGAGATAGATAGCCCAAAATTTTGATCTTGACCTTTTCTTCCTTCTTTCCCAACTTCACACTCTTTTTAGGCTCCTTTTCCAACTTCACACTTTTCTATCTCTTCTTCTTGGATATCGAACTTGAGTAAGTCTACTAAATGAGTTTGAACTACTTCAATATATAGACTTCTAGTGAGGTGGAATTACCCAGTTTGAGGCTGACTTGGTGTGGAGGTGACAAATATTTTATTTGAGTCAATGATAAATCTTTTTACATGATTCAAAAACCTAAGAAGGGTCTCTTTTAATGGACAATGACTCTAATGACTCGGAATAAATCCTAGAATTCTTCAGTGGGGACTTTGACCTAAAACATAATGACCCAAGCATGAAACCCATGCTTTAATAAGTAATGACAACAATAATAATACTTTATTTTGCTTTCTTTTGATAAATACATTTCATTGTGACTCAAATACAATTTATGAAGGTCGAACCTAGTTACATTCTTCAACAATTCGGAGGAGAGGAATTGAGTTGAGGTGTTGGGGAGGGAGGGGGGACAATGCCTAAGAGATCTCGGTGACAATAGCCAGACTGGGGTTTGGGTCTCTTGAGATAGTGTCTGAGTTCAGTTTAATTGTGTCTGATTGGACCTAGGTCTCATCTTTTGGAGGGGGGATGAATGAAGCATCACTTTGGTCCCCTCTCACTGGCGTGGGTTGTTTGGAGGGATCCTTTTATGGCTTTGGGTTATGGAGTGTTCTTGTTGAAAATAGCAACAAGAAATGATAGAAAAAGAATCCAAAAATTTGAGTTTAATTTGTCCTTGAATTAAAGTTTAAACTGAGAATTAAAATCGAATTCTATTCTCATAGCAACTTGTAATAGTTAACTAGAGTGATTTGACTAAGATAACTTATGAATTTCGAGTTGGAAGTCTTTGTGAAGTCATGCATATGTTATCCCTATATTATAGGGGTCCAGGATTAGTTAAATATGAGTTGTAATTAGTTAACTTAGTTTATTGAGTTAAGTCCAGTTAAATTAGTTCCAAACTGTTTGAGGAACTAATAGTGAGTTAACAATCAGTTGGTGCACTAATGCATTAACTAGTGCTACTCCAGATAACTGAAGATTCCCTCATCAGAAACTCATGCATGTTGATTATGAGAAAGACCTAGTTGAGACTAGAGTGCAGGGGCAATGTACTATCAATTGTACGATTTACTGAGTTGTAAATATCATGCATGCAATCAGTTGAGGATTGCGCAGTGAGGATTTCCATTTAAATACGGGCTAATTTTCTTAGGAATTGTGCAAAGAATTAGAAGCTTGAAGGCTAGGAAATTTGGCTAAGTATTGGCCAAAAGAAGTCATCAAGCGGAGGATAGGAAATACTTGTGTAGGTTAAGCTCAAGGATGAGCAAAGCATATTGTATTCATCCAGATTCTTTGACCATGGGCACAAGGAAATAGGGGCTTGGAGAGCTACATAATTGGCTAAATGTTGGACAAGAGCTTGCTTGCGAGTTGGGAGATTGATCGTACTGAGTGATAGGATTGTTCTTGTGAGAACAAGCATTGTATTATCATCTTGGATTTCTTGTTAATGCAATACAGATAGTGGGGTTTTGAGCTGTGGCTTTCCCCGGATACTTTTTGTGTTATGTGCCATTGATGTTCTTCCTCTTGTCGATTATTGTTTTCATCGATCTTTATGGGCTTTCGCTCTAAAGAGTAGAAGTAGATTCTTGTCTTTTATTTTAGTAGATTACATGAGCTTGTGAATCTACAGGAAATTCTACATGGTATCAGAGCTAGATTTGTAGAAATTATCTACATGGTATCATAGCTAGATTTGTAGAAATTTTCTACATGGTATCGAAGCAAGAATTTTTTTTGGGCTACGAGTCTGTAGAGAAAATATGAATTTTTTTGTGCAAAATTTTCAGAAACAAATAGAATATCTGGATTCCTTGTGAAAAAATACCCAAATTCAAAAAAAGATTGGCCGAATCGGAGTTCAGATAAGGGAGATATAGCTGATTTAAAATCAGCTATTTTTCCAGAAAATTTCGTGATGGCGGGATAGATGAAACATTTTGTTGTGCTAGCCAAGAACCTGTATGCACTTGACGTACAAGATGCATTCAAAGCCTTGAGGAGCAAGACAAAGGTTAGAGACTTGGTGGTTGAGAGGGAGAGTAAATTACCTCTCAACATGCAGCCCTAGAAGAAGTAGTCTCAGAAGCAACTTCAAGAAGTTTTGGAGCAACCAAAACTAGTGAAGCTAAGAGGAGATCGAGTGGAGGCATCTAGTCAAGAATAAGTAAACTAAAGGTTCGATTGATATAACGTCTTAATAAAGTATTATCGATAAGTGAATTACGATCTATACGGAAAGATACCCATTTTATAAAAATTGTTAATAGAATATGACTGCCCAACCAACTGCAAAGACCACTTATCATAAAGGATATATTAGGGCTGTAACGAAAAAGAAAGAGGTTCACTAGTCTTGTTAATACGGGATTTGCTAAAAGAATGGGGTTCAACAATTGAAGAATTAGACCATCCATAAATAGACTTAGAGCTTTTGGATTGTTGATCGAATTCATGAGGTGCGGAGATGCAGAGGGATCACATGCACCCATACCTCCAGGTGCGAGGGGGGGCAATGTGAAGTGATAGTCCCAAGAGGGCTGAAATTGTGCAGGGTCCATTGAGTGGTTTTATCTCATGGATCGTACCTTGCTATGGGAGCCCAAAGTACATAGTAGCAGGAGGAATAAGTGGGATTGATGCAGTCAGAGATCAAAGTGACAGAGGCTAGAGCAGTCAGATACTGAAGAAGCATAGAGAAGGGTTGACAACAATGCAGAAAGGCAGAGTCAACAGAAGCGCAGAGTTTTTAGTCAACAGAGGCAATAGCAGTCAGAGACTTTGATGACAGAGGCATCATTCTAATTCAGGTTGGATGTTTTTTTTGTTTTTGTTTCTGGAGTTGCTAGAGCAACAACACTAGAGAGAAGTGTTGCATGTAGAACATTCCAAAGGTTCAGGATCGGGATAGAGTTGAATTCCTTTCTTGTTGAGAGGGAGTGTTGAAAATAACAACAATAATGATAAAAATAGAATCCAGAAATTCAAGTTTAATTTGTCCTTTAATTAAATTGAGAATTAAAATCGAATTATATTCTCATATAAACTTGTAATAGTTAACTAGAGTAAGTTGACTTAGTTAACTTAGGAATTTTGAGTTGGAAGAATTTCTGAAGTCATGTATATGTTCTCCCTATATTATAGGGGTCCAGGATGAGTTAAGTATGAGTTGTAATTAGTTAACTCAGTTCACTGAGTTAAGTACAGTTAAATTAGTTCCAAACTGTTTGAGGAACTAATAGTGAGTTAACAATCAGTTGGTGCACTAATGCATAACTAGTGCTACTTCAGATAACTGAAGATTACCTCATTATAAACTCATGCATGTCGATTCTGAGAAAGACCTAGTTGAGACTAGAGTGCAGGTATAATGTATTATCAGTTGTATGATTTACTGAGTTGTAAATATCATGCATGCAATCAGTTGAGGATTGCGCAGTGAGGATTTCCCTTTAAATATAGGCTAATTCTCTCATGAATTGTGCAAAGAATTAGAAGCTTGGAGGCTTGGAAATTTGGCTAAGTATTGGCCAAAGGAAGTCGTCAGGTGGAGGATAGGAAATACTTATGCAGGTTAAGCAGAGCATATTGTATTCATCCAAATTATTTGACCAAGGGCACAATGAAATAGGGGCTTGGAGAGCTGCAACATTGCAGGCTAAGTGTTGGCCAAGAACTTGCTTGTGAGTTGGGAGATTGATCATACTGAGTGTTGGGATTGTTCTTGTGAGAACAAGCATTGTATTATCATCTTGGATTTCTTATTAATGCAATATAGGTAGTGGGGTTTTGAGTTGTGGCTTTCCCCGAATACTTATTGTGTTATGTGCCATTGATGTTCTTCCTCTTGTCGATTATTGTTTTCATTGATCTTTATGGGCTTCCACTGTAAAAAGTAGAAGTAGATTCTTGTCTCTTGTTTTAGTAGATTACAATGAGCTTGTGAATCTACAGGAAATTCTACAGTTCTCAGGTTGAGAGAATAAGCGAGGGAGAATTACTAAGTTTTTATGGAGTGTGGGGATGGATAAGAGTTGCTTCCGTGTTGTAATTCTAAATCAATTTTCCAATCGAATTTTAGCTAGTCCTTCTACCCATATTATTCTTCTCGTGTTTCTTCAGGAGGATGAGATTAAAGTCATAATGCCAAGGGAAAGGGGAAGGGCACATAGAGGATATGTATATTATGAAGCACGAGGCCACAAAGGTGGCTCTTGCCTTCAGAACAGGGCCATTACGTTTGCTACAAGGTACCGTGACTAGATTATTAGTAATGTACAAGAAGAATTAAAGTGTTCAGCAACCTCATCATAAAGATCTTCACTATCAGACTTAGAGGTGAAGGCACAATGGGAACAATGGATTCTAGATACCAAACAAACAAGAAGCAAATCAAATCAATACATGTGAGCAATAGACCTTTAATGGAAAATGAAGTTTATAATGGGTTGCACATTGCTAGACAATGAGGACTCGAGGAGAGATCCAATTCATACTTTGTATCACATACACATTCCTCTTAATCATTATGACTACCGAATGGAGATGATTGATCATAGGTTAGCACACATTGAACAACATTTGGGCATTCCCCTTGTAACTCCGAGACCTTCGGTGGACACAACAATCTTGATTCGAGTGGAGGGATTAGGTTCGGAACCTCACCCTTACTTTGTGATGTTTTATTATCATACTCATGTTTTTTGTTGTGCTAGTGTTTATGCACTTGATATAGTAATTTTGTTCCTTAGGGAAGGTTTGTTTATTTCAGTCATATTAGCTATTGTGTGTCTATGTTTTTTTTCCACTGGAAAAATCCGTAAACTTTTCATTAAAGATGAAAGGTTACATATGTAGATGCATGCCGCATATGCCATTTGTTCACTGGTATCTCTGTACATTTTACAAAATAAATACATATATCTGCTGTTGCATTATATCGCTGTATGGTCGGTATAGTTCATAGAGTTGATGCCTTATGGCATCCATCTGATTACAAAAAATTTACAATAATAAACACAGTTCTGTGTACTGCTACTGTCATACTGCTGTTTTAGATTAAGTCTCATGCAGACCCACAGTAGGATATTGTGGGTCTATGTATGGGCGATGATAAAACTTTTGTTCCTGTTGATCCAAAAACTCGGTTATCTCCCAGTGTCCTTTCTCCATCAACGCGGCCTCCTTGGAAAGTTTGTCAGCATCCTGGTTATGTTCCCTGTAGATATGAGAAGCGGAGATGTGATTAAAAGCTTCCTTGAACTGTAGTACTTCATCAAGTATGTTATTGAGTGAGTGTATATGACATGTAGAGATATTGTTGAACCAATTTATAATGTTCTGAGAATCCCCGAAGATGTTTATGCTGTTACATTGATGACTTAAAGCAAAATGAAGCAGATGACGAAGAGAAATAAGCTCAGCGAAGTTGTTGGTCCCGGCCCCCAAACCGGCTTTGATGAAGTAGGAGTGATTTTCAGTTTTGTGCAAAATGAAACCACCCCCGCTGCTTTGGACATTGGCAGCCCCGTCGAAATAAGCCCAAGGAGTTTCCCGATCAATGGAGGGGGGAGGATTTGGTCTGCGGGATTTTGGTGGAGGCGGATCAGGTAATTCATTGAAGGCACATATGATACGGGCTTCAATAAGTGGCCATTGTAAGGCCTTCTCTTCGAAAATCAGTTGGTTCCTTGCTTTCCAGATGGACCAATTTATGATAATAGGCAGGTTTACAAATTTTGTGCCTTTGTGACTGTTGCCCCATTCAATCCATGCATTGATAAGGTCGATTCCTCTCCATTCTCCCGTGTATTGTATAACCAGTTTTATGTTGTTCCATACTTGCAGTACAGCGTTACAACGCAGAAAGAGGTGCTCTGTGGATTCACTAGCATCTTTGCACAGAGCGCATCTCGTCGGTCCAAATTGAGCTCTTCGCATGAGATGCTCACCCGTGGGTACCCTGTTTCTGAGAACGCACCAAGTGAACAATTTCGAGCGAGGGGAGGCAGATAGCTTCCATATGCTATGCCACCATCGATCAAGAACTTCGGGTTTTCTCTGCCATATGATATGAACGTATCCCTCTTTTGGTGTATATCGCCCACTATCCGCCAGGTGCCAAATGATTTCGTCCGATCCCTCAGATATTCTGACATGTGATTCCATCAGGGCCGCACAGTATTCCCTCCATGCATCGTGCCATCTCTGCGGGAGATTGAGATGAGCGGCATTCTTCCAAGCCTGATGGAAAAGGTCAGTTTGCTCTTGATCCGCGATTTGTGAGATGACTCTAATACCTTGGGCAGATAGATATTGCACCAGATCTTGTGGGAGCATGTGTCTCCCCCCACAACCGCTCCAAGGATCTATTCCAATGCGGACTCTGCTTCCGTTTCTTATTCTCCATACTATATTGTTCCTGATCAGCGGGAGAGAATGTAGAAGGGCTTTCCATATGGAGGATATGCCAGTCTTGTTCCAAGATGGGAGCCTAGCCCAATCCAAGATGTTGAGAGGCCATATGTACTTGTGATATGTAATGTTTGTCCATAGACTTTGAGAGGAGAGCAGTGCCCAACCCATCTTGGCCGCCAGAGCACTAGCAAAGGAGGGAAGATCCTTCAAACCCCAGCCCCCCCATTTCTTGGGCAGGGCAATCTTTTTCCATCCGATCCAGGCGAATGTGCGCTTTTCTTTGTTGCCAGCCCAAAGGTATCTGGAGCAGAGCTGCTGGAGTTTTGAAAGGATGTTCCGGGGAATCCAGGCGAGAGCCATCCAGAACACTGGTGTGGCTTCAAGAACAGATTTGATCAGGGTAAGTCTTCCCGCTCTGGATAGATATATGAAGCTCCAGCATGTAATCCTTTTTTCCACTTTGGTAATCAGCCAGGCCCAATCTGCCACCTTCTGTGTGGTGGGCTTTAGCCAGTAACCCAGGTATTTTAATCCCCTGTCCAAGGGCTGTGCGGTGAAAGGGAAGGCTTGGCAGGCAGAATATGATTCATTTACCGAGGTGTTTACCAAAGTGATAGAAGATTTGGATCGATTAACCTCCATTCCAGTGGCATGTGCAAATAGCTTTAGAATCCTGTTGAAAGTCGAGGTGTCTTGTATACTGCCATCGAGCAAGATGAGTACATCATCTACAAACAGCAGATGAGTAATGAAGCAGTCCTCTGATATTTTAAGGCCCCTGATAGTACCTTCCCTTTTGGCAGAGATGATCAGTCGACTCAAGGCTTCCATTACCAGGAGAAAAAGAAGTGGGGATAAAGGACAGCCTTGTCGAAGGCCTCGCTCAGAATGGAAGAAGTGGGAGGCTGCACCATTTATCAGGATACTGTAAGTGGGGGATGTAATGCAGGCCATGATCCAATTGATGAGGGGATGAGGAAAACCCAAGTGGATGAGAATCATCTTGATATAGAGCCAGCTGACTCTGTCAAAAGCCTTGGAGAGGTCGATCTTAAGGAGAATGCTTTTCAGACGTTTAGTCCAGATGGAATGAATGGCTTCCTGGGCAGATCCAATGGCTTCATGGATTTGTCTGTCTTCTAAGAAAGCAAATTGCTGAGGGGCAATATGCTTGGACAGGATTGGCCTGATCCTGTTGGCAATAATCTTAGATATAATCTTGTAAAGGACATTACACAGGGAGATGGGGCGGAAATCGTCAAAAGAAGAGGGGGAGTCAGATTTGGGGATGAGGGCGATGAAAGTGGAGTTGATCGCATTGTAGATTTGTCCCGAAATTCTGCTTTCCTCTACCACCTTCAGGATATCACCTCCTAAGATGTCAAAGAAGGCAATGCAAAACTCAATAGTCCATCCGTCACGTCCCGGGCTCTTTTCCTTCTGAAACCATTTGATCGTAATTTCGAGCTCTTCCATGGAAACAGGGTCTGTAAGAGCTTCAGAATCATCGTTGTTTACAAACCTGGGAAAGTGCGATGCCACATTGATAATCTCAGCAAGATTGGTACCAGCCGGGCTCTTGAAAATCCTTCTGAAGTGTGTTGTTCCAAGCTGAGATAATTTATTGAAGGTATCTGCCACTCCCCCATCAGGAAGTGGAAGGTCCCAAATGGTATTGGACACCTTCCTTCCTTTGGCAAAATTATGGAAGAATCTAGAGTTTTCATCCCCCGCTTTCAGCCATAGTGCCCTGCTCCTCAGTCTGAGCGATTCCTCCCGGAGTTTTAGAATATTTTGCTTTTGCTTCTCAAATTCAATAAGTCGAGTCTTACTATCCTCGGAGATGAACCCCAGACTTCTCTCATCCAGAAGGGAGTTTAAGTCTTCTTCAATCTTGATGAGCTGCTCCTCTTCTCTGGCCTTTTTTGCCTTGGCCCACTCAATCACTATGTGCTTGAGCTCAGTCAGGTTTTTTACAAATCCCCTGGCCATCGATGCTTCTCTATCGATAGGATGTGAATGCCAAAAGTCCGAGACCAGTTTTGAGAAGCTAGGATCCTGTAGCCAAAGGTGATTGAACTTGTAAGGAGCTTTTGGCTTAGGTAGGGGTCCCTTGATTTCCATTAGAATTGGGGAGTGATCAGAGATGCCCCCAGATCCCACCCATTGCTTATAGTGGTGTAGTTGGTGAATCAGCGGACCTTTTATCAGAAATCGATCCAATCTGCGGGCCAAGGCCGCTGTCCCAACCCTCCTGTTCCTCCATGTTGGTAGGGGGTTCTGCATGGGAATGTCAACAAGGTCATGCAGTTCTAGCATATTCCTCATGAAAGCAGTGATAGTATCTACTTGCGCCCGAGATCCCCATGTTTCACGATACCCCAAGGAGAAGTTCAGATCCCCCCCCAGAATGATACGGTCCAGATTCATCAGGTTCCTGCTGAGAAGCGTCCTCCAGAAGCTTTCTCTCTGTTGGCAAGGGCCATAAATGTTGATGATGCGGAGGGAGAGGCCTAAGTCCAGTGAGAATATGTCAGCCCCCATGAAACCCTGACCCCCCCAAGAAGAGTCCAGTCTTATGGATTTTGGATTGTATCCAATCGCCAGGCCTCCTGATCTACCATTGGCATCCATAGCAATGTACTTCCATCTGGACGAGATATTTTGCAGGGAGAGGGAGATGGATTCCGCAGGACCTAGGGTTTCTTGAAGGAGGATGATATCAGGGGATTCGACCTCAAAAAGTCGTTTGAGGGCTAGCTTTTTGGGGGAGCTAGCCAAACCCCTGCAATTGAAAGAGAGGCACTTCATGGAGGACCCCTTTTCGGGGGATTTGCTCTAAGGGCCCCAACAATGGTGGATTGTCGACCTGATGCGACTTCTGCGCCAGCTCTTTTGATGGCTTTGTTTAAATCTGATTTCCTTCCCCTAGTAGAAGCGGAGCTCACGCCCGAGGGAACAATGCCCAATCCCATATGGTTCTCAGAGGATTCCGGGAGGGAGGTCCGGGGGCGGAGGGAGTATGGGTGTGGGGGAATCTTATTAACAGGGGTCTCAATGGGCGGAGACGGGGGCGGAGACATGTTGAGTGGCAGAGTGGGAGGAGCGATAGAAGGAATAGGAGGGGGCGAGGGAATATTGCAGTAAGCCATGGAACATGATACAGAGGAAACATAATCAGAAGATTGAGCATTAGAGATAAAGGGAGAGATAGAACATGTACCCGAAGCTTGTGCGGCTGCGGCAGCTGCCCGAGCCCGAGTCAAAGGAGGCGATGGCGCCTCGAGGGAGTACTCCCCAAATTTCTTTCACCCAGCGCATCAATCTGTCCACCGTGTAGGAACGCCCCCGCACGTGCCCTACCAACATTGTGCGAGCTAGAGCCATGGTTGCTTCAAAATCCGGAGAGTCACCGTAGATAACCGTGGTATCTTTCGAAATTGCCCTAACGCATTTCGACCTCTGCTTCTTGGATCGGGGGGCCGACGGATGCTCAGATAGCGGGTTTGTGACCCCGGGCGGAGGTGGTCCAGAGGGTTTAGGGTTAACAACCGGGGTGCTGAAAGCGCCTGAGGGTTTTGCCCCAAAATCCGGGGAGGGATTTGTCACATTTGTCCGAGGAACCTCTGGTGCAGGCTGTGGATCAGGAGGCGGGGTTGGGATCTGATCCAGATCAGCAGGATCAAGCAAATGAGAAGCAAGGAAAGAAGCTGTGCCGGGAGAGAGTGGCGGGGCTACCAGTCCAGATGAAAAGGGATCCGGCAAGGAGATAACCGGAAGGATATTCTGGGCACCTGAGATATCAGAAAGCGGAGGAACGAAACCCGGGGGGGCAGAGTTAGGGTTAGTGAATAAGACCTGACCCTCCAACGGATCCTCGGAGTAATCCACGAGGTCCGTTTCCGGTAAACCTTCCATGCCGGACAGCGATTGTAGCCTCCTGTCGCTGGTGCTGATCTGTCGATCGCTCGCAACCCTAGCTGCCGTAAACTGCTCCATCCTGTGGTCCTGTAGCTGCGGTCTGCGGCTAACCTTCCCTTTGCGGTTATTTTTGTCGCACGCCGTCAGAGCCTAATTCCATCCCTCCAAAGATCTTCCGTTATTTTAGTTCATATTGTGTGTCTATGTTGACTATATGGAAGGTTCAATTTTAGATATGGTCTAGATTCCTCGGGAAAACTAGAAAAACATATAAATTTTAGGTTCACAGTAATAAATTTCATATATATATAATTGAAAGATTATACTTTTATTATAATTGTTAATAATTATATAAAATTATATCAATATATGTTATAAATAAAATATTTTAACATACATACATATTTTCAAAAATAATAAATGACAAATATATATATATATATATATAAAATTGAAATATTATACTTTTAGTATAATTAAACTTATAAATATGTAAATTTATATAATTTAAATATATGGAGTATAAATAATAAATTAGCATATATATTAAAAAATAATAAATAATAATAATAATTATTTTTATATATATTTATTTTTTATTTAAATATTACATTTTCATTATAATGATTTATTAATATATAAATTTAAGTGTGTATAATATATATATATATCAACACAATTGAAAATATTATTTTAATTTATATATATATATCAACACAATTTAAAATATTATTTTAATTAATATAAATTATTCATAATTTTTATATTTTATTGAAATATTATACTTTTATTATAATTGAACTTATAAATATGTACATTTATATAATTTAAGTCTATAGAGTATAAATAAAAAATTAATATATATATATTAAAAAATAATAAATAATAAATAATAAATAATAATAATAATTATTTTTATTTATATTTAATTTTTATGGATAATAAAAGTCTTACATCTAACATTTTATTCAAATATTGCATTTTTATTATAATGATTTATTAATATATAAATTTATTTTACTATAATGATTTATATATATATAATATTATTTTAATTTATATATATTTATATTTTATTAAATGTGTATAGTATAAATAAAAATCTAAAACATATAATTAAAAATAATAAATAAAAAAATTATTTTATATATATATATAAACTAACTCTTATATTTTATTTAATAGTATATTTTCAATATATGATAATAAAATTTAGAGAATATATATATATATATATATATATATATATATAATTTTTTTTAATGGATAATAAAAGTTTTAGATCTAAGATTTTATTCAAATATTACATTTTTATTATAATGATTTATTAATATATAAATTTATTTTATTATATATATATATAATTTTAATTTATATATATTCATATTTTATTAAATGTTTATAGTATAAATAAAAATCTAAAACATATAATTAAAAATAATAAATAAAAAATTATATATATATATATATATATATATATATATATATATAAACTAATTCTTATATTTTATTTAATAGTATATTTTCTGATAATAGAATTTAGAGAATATATATATTTTTAAATATATATAATATTTTTTTTATATTTTATTAAAATATTAATTTTTATTCTTTATTTTATTTTATTTTTATTTTTATTTTATTAAAATATTATACTTTTAATATGATAATAAAAAACGGGTTAAAATTATAATTTTATATATATATTATTTAATTTTTATATTTTATTAAAGGATTACTTTTTATTATAATTGTTTATAAATATATGAGTTTATATAATTTAATTGTATAGGGTATAAATACAAAATTAAAAAATACACTTATTATAATAAATGATAACAATATTTAAAGATTAACATATTTTTTTAATATACATAAGTTGTTTTTATATATTTACACTTCAACTATAATTATTTATAGATATATAAATTTATATAATTCAAGAGTGTATAGTATAAATAATAAATTAACATAATCCATGAGGTATAGACTCATTGGTTTGTGTAAGATTTAGTTCTCAGTGAATTTAGTTTGTATTTGTGTTAGGCTTGGTTAAAATTTACAAACCTAATCAAATAAATTTTCTATAAACTTCAAATTTAATCAATTTTATTTATCAAACCAATAACTTAAATTAAAAAATTCATAATTCTAATATCTAAAAAAATATTTAAAAATATAAAATTATTTATATATTCAAAAATATAATTAAATATTATAAAATAACTATTCCACCAACAAATACATCATCTATTTTGTATTATAAATATTGGGAATTGCTTAATTATTGTGGTTCACTTTGATCATTACTGACCAAGTCTAGCTATTGGATTTTGCTGCTTTTGTATTTAGTTTTCTTTCCCAAAGTTTGACCATGCTATCAAAATAGTATAAAATAATGCGTTTTTTTTTTTTCACGGAATAAAATCAACAGGCTTCATATTATATATAAAATATTGTTTACATGTTTACATCATAGATGCATCTATCCCATATTATGGATATTGGGAAGGAAAAGGGCATTTGCTTTAAATGCAATCAATGCGTTATTATTAGAAAAATGGCATTATAATGCAGTTCCTCATTATAGACTTCATGGACATTTGACGTTATCAACCATATGTTTTCTCCATGTGGCGTTGACAAGGCTTCATATGTTGACCAACCGCCCCACCTTCGGGTGTATTTCAAATGTGTTGGATTTGGGGATTCGAGTAAATCGTGGCAAAAGCGAACGTGGTGGAATCCAGAATCAAAGGAGGCGAATTACCGGCGGACGGTTGAACCAGAGCCCCACACAAACATATATTTTAATGCTTTCCTTGTTGTTAAATATATAAAACAAACAACGGAAAACACCATTTACCTGAAATTCTACCGGACTATTATTAAATTTTATAACTTCCAAAAATAATTTCGCTACCCACTTTGCATGCTCCAGATTTTTCCACCGTTACCTTCAGAATGGATCAAGTGATACCAACAACGTACATTTAATGGATGGCTTTGAGGGTCGTTATCTGGTCCATTCAACACCGTGTCCACTGATTCTGAGCAGATTGGGAGTCTTTTTAACACGTGAAAGCCTGTTGGACGGAAGATAAAATCCATTTCGACGCGGTTGGTTGGAATTCAATCAAAGATCTCTCGTTCAAACCCCAAAACCTTTAGAGGCCCAGCGCTAAACTGCTTGTTCTTCTTGTTGATATTTACATTGCTGATAATTTATCTGTTTTGTCAGACATCTATCGTCTCGGGGGAATATTACCTGGGGATTCCTTGTGCCAAAAAAAATGCCGTTCTGTGAGGTAGGCAAGTATCAACCAGGTAGATTCTCTGAAGGAATCAGTATATTCTATCAGCAATACGGTCACGGAGACATCAAGGTCCTGTTCATAATTGGTAAGTTTTTGTGCTTTAATTGCCATACTTCCGTGCATAGAAACGTAGATCCACTTTATTTAGTGTCCAAATGTATATTAAAAGTAGCCTGCAATCTTGAAGAATGGGGACAAGCATTTTTCGTTCTTTTTGGATCTCCTTTTTTGAGATCCCCTTTAAAATTGCTCGTAACAGAGTTTAAGAGGAGATCCCCTTTAAAATTGCTCGTAACAGAGTTTAAGAGGACTCAGATCATGTGTTTTTGTTTGTCTCCAAAGGCCCTCTTTTCATTTATTTAAACAGAGTGCCAAGAAAAAAAAGGGAGTTTGGCCTTCCGCAGGGTTTGGATTTTGCATGTTTTATGCTTCAGCATTGGCTACAAATTTGGAAATTGGCCCATTTAAGCTAGAAATAATGCATCAGATCTTTGACTTCATTGTTATAGTTCTGAAAGTTGCTTTGGATATAGTAGAAAGTTGAGGGTAATTTCAGCATTGAATAATTTATGAATATCTAGTTTATCAATTGCTAGGAAGAATAGAGATTTATTCCATCCACCCTTTTTCATTCTTATGTGGCTTTCACATTAACGCTGCGAAAAAGTCGTCCATGATTAGTCCTCTGAGGTCGACTGTAAAATTCCAACCCTGTTGCGAGCATCAATTTAAGGATTAGGATCATCCCTGCCAAGAATAATGAATTAGTTCTAAACCGTTTGGATGACAAATTTGCTTTCCTAAAATGCTCAAATGCATGAGGAAAATGACAAAGCCAGTGCTACAGGCAAGGCTTTATCTTGTAGAGATCGAATAAACCTTAATTGCTTGAAGTTCTGTGTTCATTCTTCTTGCATTGCGCTCAAAGTGGTTATTTTAAGTTCGAAACAAAATCTGATTATTGTTATTGAATAGTTTTATGTTCATTTAAATACTTCCATCGAGTGAAGTTTTAAATTTGGTACGTAGGATGTCTGCTACTGGAATCCAATCATGAGAGTTAAACGCAATTGAATTTTTTTCTTTTAACCTGTCAAATATCATCGTCATTTCCCAGTACGTATTTGTGATTTCAATAATGGATACTGTAAATTAAGCTACAAGTTAGTTGAACTGCATGGATGACACTGTCAAATTCAGTGGACAGGCAAAAAGGAGCTACAATATTCAAGCCTACTTGCATCTTTCTATACTGGATTATGGTTCTGTAATGCTGTCATTTCTGTGCCTAATATTGGACCCTTTTTCTGAAAGGCATATCAGAAGCTAGAACGTGAGCATTATCATTATCATACTGGCTCCCCCTTCGGTTCCATTTTGGCCGTGCCACAGTTTCTTACGTTGCATTTAATGAGTTAATTGATTGCAAGTTAAGTCTGGACTTGAGGTGAACAAGTCTGAATAACTATAGCTCTTCATATCTGAGTGTATCGTTTCTTCCAAAATTCCAAGTGTGGCTTTTTGTTTGACTTCTGTAGATTAGAGTTCTGCAGTATGTACATGCAAGTTCAAACTGGAGCCTATGGCTTATAATGCCAAGCTCTTTACACTAAGGCAATGGATTTATATTTTACTTGGTACTGCGAACAATTCTGGTTGGAAAGCTATTCTCAATGGGGGTTGTCTTGTCAAAAACTGCTTGAGTATTGTTTTGGCCTGCCTGCTACACTTTTATGATTCTTTCTACAATTAATGACTCTTCTTCATCCAACAAAGTAACTTGATGACTTGAACCTGTGGCTTTTTTGAGGAAGCACTTACAATTGACATCTAGTCCACAGTCCCTGTGGCTTTCCTGACTCTTGGGATAGCACATACAATTGACCTCTAGACCTCAGCCCCCAAGTGTTTTCTTCTGAACAACAGTGGTGAGACTGTTTGGGGGATCATAAAGGACTTTCTTTCCTCCAGTAATATGAAATTTTATATAAAGTCAGAAAAATACACATATTATACAAGACTTATGCTCCTAACTTTGGTAGAGATCCAGTTAGTCTTACCACCATCCTATTCCTGATAACTGTAAATACTAAATTCTTCCTGTGCATTATAATTTTTTTTCAACATCTATAGGCAGACAAAGAAAAGGCCAATAACATGGATATGAGAGTCAGTGAGTCACTGCCTTTGATGACCAAAACAGCCAGGTTGCCTGTTTCTAGCATTCTCACTAGCTTTACCCCTCATATCCACCTACTTTACAGCCAGAACATTATAAAAATTTAAAACAGAGAGCCTTTTAATCTGCCTTTTACAGCTTCATCTCTCGCTTCCTTAGTCTGTCATTCTTTTGCTCATCCCTCCAATGCACGGGGGATCCATTCAACCAACAGTATGAAATCCCTACTCATTTGAGTTTGCTGCTTTCAAACAGCCTTACTATGCTGTGCCAACATTGCAAACTTTCAATCTATGTCATCGATAATTTGCTTAACTGCATCCTTTTCGAACCCATTGTTCTTTCATCATGAATGTCTTGAGCTTTGGAAGCAACTCAAGTACTTGTTTTTGGAGTTGAACCATCTCACTCAGATTTACACCAATGTGGATTCAAGTCTGAGATATTTAAGATTACTTCGTATATTTGCCTCAATACTCCTGCAATTCCATATAGTATTGCTTCTGTCCTCTCCTTTAGCTCCTTGGCTTGGGCATAAACATTTTTCATTGATCTAAAGTTTCATGTGTCGTGTGAAAATTCCACAACTGGAATCCTATTGCAGCAACTGGTATTATTTCTTCGAACTGATAAATTAATTATTCAGTTTATTACTACGACAACATCGAAATAAACACACTGCAACCTTCACAAATAAAAATTGCGGAAATAAAATAGTGTTGGAACTGAGACATGCTAGCACACACACATAAAAATTAACACAGTTATTTTTGGACAAAAGTCCTTGAAAAAACTCAATGTGGGAAAACCGATGCAGCAGATGAGGGTTTTATTTTATTATGCAGCAGTGAAATCTGAGTACAATCTATGGATGCCCAACTGGAAATCCAAACAGCAAGAATATCTGGCCAAAATTATCTAAGGGAATTATGCTTCTTCCGCAAGCAATCCCGACACAACTTCCCTTCAGAAAACTGGTCGTCCAAACCCTGGCGTGAGCCCTTTTGCATTGCCTCTGCACTGTCTCCCACGTGTGTGGCTCGAATCTGCCTCTGATGAAGTCGTTCTGCCTGCGTATGTTGAGGAAATCGTCTCTCCAGCACTCAAGACCCTCTGCCCGACCTATGGAACTGAGAACAAATTTCTCTCCAGAAAAATCGAGTTGCTTCTGAAGCAACTATGCAGTCCTCTTCGTTGCCTCACTGGGAATAACTCGGCCCCTTGCTATTGCCTCTTCGGATATGGAAAACTTCCTTCGCATCACTGTCTCTGCCCCTCACTGACCCTGCTTCGATCTCTGGCTCTCCGGCAACTACTGTTGGTCTTTGGAAATCGATCTGCCAAGAAAACCGAACCACAAAAGTGTCTTCTCCAAGTGCCCATCGACTTTTTCTTATAATCCTCTGTTGGGACTCTAGTGACCAAGATTAAAACTTAATCAATGGCTAGGATCATCTTGGAGTCGATCCGTGTGAGTTTCTAGACGATTCTCACCTTATCTCAATTAATACTGATTAATTAACCATATTCTCTAAGTTTAGACTTAAGAAATATTTTAAAAACAATTAATAATCTAATCGACACACTTCTAGGTGGAATTTCTAGGAACGATTTCTGGGTTTTGGAGATCTCATACATTCTAGCATCTCCACAAAATTTTGTGGCTATAACACATCCGATGCTACAAAAACTAACACTCCCTCTTAGTGAGGAATGTGTTATAGTGTTGCACACCTTGCCACAACACTCTGTCTCTATATCATCTCTGTTACGCTGTTGATGTCTGGTTGTTGCTGCCCACCAACTATTGCGTAACTCTAATGCTGCATTTGTGCTGTTGCTAACATTGCCATACTGCTCCCAACACTGCATCTACATTGCAACTCCCTCTCATCTGTTGCTGCTGCAACTGCAACATCTGCAACTGAAAAACATCCAAAATACTGAATCAACTGTGTTCAGTGTGATGCATCTGTCTCCTAAGTCTCGACTACTACTATCATCTGCACTGTCACTAAAGAATCTTCGTTGCTGACAACTCTGCACTAAGCCACCTGCTTTGGATACAGTGGGCCCCTGTAGCAAGGTATTGATCCATGAGGTGGACTCATCAAGGACCCTGCCCAATTTTTGTAGTTCTCTGGGACACAGTACCAAATCTCCCCACGTCACTCTGGGGGGTGTATTTGTGAACATCGCGAAGTCTTCCTCCAACCCGGAGGTTGTCGATCTTGGCTGACGTTGCCTGCTGGTCCTGCTTCTCCAACTTGTCCTTCTTCCTGAGAGGACACTGCGTGCTGTAGTGACTAGCTCACCACACCTGAAGCACTTGACCTTTGACAGGTCTTTCTTCCTTCTCTGTTCCCCTTGCCCTTGACTGGGACCCTTTGTGCGAGGGCCACATTCTCCTCCTCCTTCACCACCTTCGATCTGTTGCTACTGCTGCCACTGATGGAGCTCTTCATCAGAGCTCGTCTCAACTCCTTCTATTGCAGATCGGCCTACATTCTACCCCACCCTGGTAGCGTGTCTTTGCCCAATATACTCTGGACAAAGACCTGCCAATTCTTTGAGACACTGTTGAGTGCCAATCGTACTAACTCTTAAGGTTGAGGCGCTGCCCCAACAACTAGTAGCTGGTCTCGGACCTCCTGAATCCTAGTGAGGAAAGGATCTATACCTTCCCCCTTTTACATCCTGATGCATCTCAGCTTCTCCTCTAGGAACATCTTTTGTTTCTTGGAAGTGCCCTGGTACAACGTGGAGCGAGCATCCCACATTTCTTTGATCGTTCCCTTGGCCGCTATATGTGAAACTATATGATCCCGGACTCCATCCAAGATCAACCGCTTTGCCCTAGCCATTTCCTTCTTGTATTCTTTCTATTGATCTGCATCCTGGGGAACTGCCACCGCATTATCAATGTAGGCTTTCAGGTCATATTCATCTAGAAGGAAGGACATCCTAGCCTTCTAGATGACATAGTTGGAAGATCTATCCAACCTATCCTGATCTGCAAGCCCTGTAGTGGCCATCTCTGAAATTGTCGAAAGCTCCTTCTTTCCCTGTGCTCGACTGCTTCTCTGCTATTCGCACTCCCTCCTAGAATGCGTGCCTCCGCTAGTTGCTACTGCCAATCTGCAATTGGAAATTCAAACTTCCGAGACTCAAAGTTCCCCACGGGAAAATTTTCCCCTACTCTGTGTGCTTTGCACTTCCACTCGACGTGGATTCTGCTTCTGCAACTTGCAACAAAACCCTCTGCGTCCAACCAAAAATCTGCTCAACGAAATCCGAGTTGTTGTAGTTCCCTCTGCCTGCTGGAATCACTGATCTGGGAGATTCAAACTTTTTCTGTCTCCTGCACTGAAAAAAACGAACTTCCCCAAGCAACTCAGCTTACCTGGCAATGAACTGCGCTGCCTCAAGAATTTTGGCCTGCTGCTCCTTCTAAGTAGCGAAATTATTTCCTTCGCTTCTAAGCTTCCGGATGATCACTTACTCTCTGATATCATGTGAAAATTCCACTACTGGAATCCTATTGTAGTGATTGGTATTATTTATTCTAACCGATAAATAATTATTCAGTTTATTGCTACTGCAACATTGAAATAAACACACTGCAACCTTCACAAATAAAACTACGGAAATAAAACAGCGTTGGAACTGAGAAATGCTAGTACACACACATAAAAATTAACACAGTTATTTTTGGACAAAAGTCCCCGGAAAAACACAATGTGGGAAGATTGGTGTAGCAAATGAGGGTTTTATTTTATTATGCAGTTGTGAAATCTAAGTACAATCTATGGATGCCCAACTGGCAATCCAAACAACAAGAATACCTGGCCAAAATTATCTAAGGGAATTACCCTTCTTCCGCAAGCAATCTCAGCACAACTTCTCTTCAGAAAACTGGCCGTCCAAACCCTAGTGTGAGCCCTTCTGCGCTGTCTCCCACGTGTGGCTCAAATATGCTTTTGATGAAGTCGTTCTACCTGCCTGTGTTGAGGAAATCGTCTCTCCGGCTCTCTGGATCCTTTGCTCGACCTCTAGAACTGAGAACTAATTTCTCTCGAACAAAATCGAGTTGCTTCTGAAGCAACCGCGCAGTCCTCTGCGCTTCCTCATTGGGAATAACTCGGTCCCTTGTTGTTGCCTCTCTAGATCTAGAAAACTTCCTCCGGATCACTGTATCTGCCCCTCATTGACCCTGCCTTGATCTCTGGCTCTTTGGAAACTGCTGCTGCTCTTTGGAAATCGTTCTGCCAAGAAAATTGAACCACAAAAGTGTCTTTTCCAAGCGCCCTTCGACTTCTTCGTATAATCCTATGTTGGGACTCCAACGGCTAAGATTAAAACTTAAACAGTGTCTAGGATCATCTCGAAGTCAATCCATGTGAGTTTCTAGATGATTCTCACCTTATCTCAATTAATACTGATTAATTAACCATATTCCCTAAGTTCAGACTTAGGAAATACTTAGAAAATGTCTAATAATTTAATTGAGACACTTCTAGGTGGAATTTCTAGAAACGATTTCTGGGTTTTGGAGATATCATGCATTTAGCCTCTCCACCAAATTTCGTGGCTAGAACACATCCGATGCTACAAAAACTAACATGTCGTCCCTCATTTTTATCCTCATCTCCATGCTTCCCACAGGCTTCTTACTGGTCTTGCTGCTAGATCCTAGCACCACATCAACTTCTTTATCCATCTCATTCATTCGTTCCATTATGCTAGATCTCAAATTTCTAGAATGTCTTGAATTCATTGTTTCCTCAGTGCTCCAACAATTCCTAATAGATATTTTTAACAGAAATTTGTGGAATGAGTACTCTCATTCTGCAACATGTTAATGTGATAAATAAGATTATGTAACCTAAGCACAACTTCCAGCCTGCTATCTCTTCTTGTCATTACAGCTTAAGGATTTTCACGTAGTCAGAGTCTTTTGATGAGATAGGAATGGGGGATGTGGCCACCTTCCTAGGGGCTAAATTTATCCTTTGGATGACATGATCATTAACTAATGTGTTGAAGGTTCTTTTTATATGGCAAAGTAGATGTTAGGAAAATAGGAGCTTAGACATTTGCTCTCCTTTTGTGGGTCCTGTAATTTCCAACTTTTACTAGTCCAAGCACCATGTATTGTTTAAGGACTAATGTGGAGCCTCCCATGACCCATAAATGTTGAATATTTAGCTCACTGCAAAGCTTGAGACCTGCTATTAGACTTGTCAACTCAAGTTAATTGTAAGAAACAACTGCTAACCCAATTGAGAAAATAATTAAGAGATGCCAATCTCTTTCATCTATTGTCATCCCACCTCTTGCTTCAAGCATAAGAAACAATGGATATCCTAGCTGATCCTCAAGGGAGCGAATGATTAAGTCCATGGTTGTTGGAGTTGCACTAATTCGAGGTTCACTCAAAATTGTCTAATTACAAGGGCACAAATTTGGTTGTATTAGAGGTGGAGGTAGTGCAATAGTATAAATGTGGAAAGCACTTTGCAATGGCCAACCTTTGGTATAGGGTCAATGACAAATGGTATTGTATGGAAAGTGGGATAAAATCCTTGGTTGCACAATCAAGGGGTTGTGATCTAGTTGCAGAAATAGAAATTTTTGTTGCACTAATATTTGTCACTCAACTTGGCACATTGATTTTTGTCATAGACACTTCGGGAAATGCATTGATGTTGTTGTACAACTTAACAGTTGATATATGGAATATGAATATTTGCGATAGATTGTCTTCCTTCTTTGTCACTTCCTCTTCCTTGAATTTTTGTAAATAATGAAATATGAATAGGTGGAAAATAAGTTGTTCATATTCCTGTAGCTAGATTATAAATACCCATATTTTGTAAAGGGGTTAATTGGTTGATTTGTTGGATAATTGCCCCAACACCATGTTCTTCATAGTTTTGTTCAATTAATTAGAATTCTTTGCTGATTTGTTACGCAATATCATTGCACCAATGTTTTGTTTTGAATGTTTAACTTTCTTTCCGAGTTAGCTAAGTTTTTTTCCAATGTAACAAAGCACCCGACCCTCTAGCCCGTAGGCAAGTGTAAGATATTCTTCAGGGCCCAAGGTTGTTCAGCAACAAGGCTCAAAGTCATTAAAATGATATACTAGATATGAGTTCATCATGTCACTTTGTGGAATGTGGGAATTGTACATAGTTGGGAAGGATAACAATCATTCCTCCCAACCACCCATTACAACAATATACAAGATATGAGTTCATCATGTCACTTGTGGGAATTGAACCTAAGTGGGGGGGATAACAATCATTCCTCCCAACCACCATGGATAACCCAAATTGACCTTGAGTTAGCCAAGTTATTTGCCATGCCATAAATTAGTGATTGTGACTGTCTATTAAGGTAACCATGTTGCAGTTTGTGTCATGATTGCATTAATCACGCTTATGCATTCTAGTACAAATCAAATAGGTATTTGAGCAATGTTTCTCACATAAATGCGGAAGTTTGTACATAGTTTATGTTCAAAATTCATTATTAGACAAATAAATACATAGGAAATGATTGATGGTATTGCATTAAAAAAACAACAACAATAGTAGCAATACCTACAATGAAATTCTAATCAAATGGTAGATGTCTACATCCATGAATTCAACCACTTTACCATTTGACTTAGAGTGATGGATGGAGAATTGAAGTTGGTCATCAAGTTCATTGATCACACCAATTATAAAGGCCTTGAGATGTTCACACACTAGACTAAGTCTCATGAGAATAGAAAGAGCATTGTTGTGCTAAATCCATGCAAGGAAAGATGACCATTTCCAAAGGTGGCTCACCAAATAAGCCATTTAACGGGATTATGCTATAGAAGTTTGGCTCCAAGTCACCAAAGGATGAGCATCATGCCACATTGTAGAAGAAGAATGTCCTTTTTGTAAATATAACAAGTGAAGAGGACATGTGAAAGATGCTTGTTGTTGATTGCATTTAGAGAAGTGCCATAAGTCTACCAAGACAAAGCATGGAGAGAAAGAACTATTTGTAGCAGATTCCATGATAGAGGCATTTCCCTAATGTTAATTGTTCATCATGGTCAGTTAGAGCATGATTGATTATTCTCTATCAAGATCTAGATTAAGAAGGTGCTTGTGATTGCAATTTTTTGATATTGATAGCCAAAGAGACCTCATTACAAACATGGTAGTGAAGATGCATTATTTGCTTGTGGTCATGAATCTTGAACTCAATTCCTTAGCTTGGCTTTGCAGGAACAAGGAATTGTGCATCCAATACAAATGAAATGTTAGTTTATATTGATGGAATAGAAGTTGATGTTGTTCCATGAGATGACCTTAGTGTCATTTTTGGTAATCTATAATGGTCGGATCAAGATTCAATCAATATTGACTAGTTAAAGATGACCAAGCCTATTTGGTGATTGCATACAAAGATCCAACACCCTTAGCTTTGGTATTTACCATTAAAGTTTACATGTTTATTAAATCCTTGTGATAATTTGTAATGCATGTTTTGCAACTAGATAAGAAACAGAAAATAACACTTTCCAGTCAAATCTACAACTCCAAGGACTTGCCGCTAGAAGTTTCGGTGCGGGAGAAGAAGTTATGTGAGAAGAAGCATCGAGATGAATTATTATAGAAATATTTTTAATTGTTCCAAGAGTCCCACAAAATGCTTCTAAGATATGCAATTGAGCAAACCATTGACTTGGAACAGGGCTTTGTTATGCCCAATAAGGCGTTACGTAGGAATTCGTTTTTGGAGAATGAAGAGATCAAGAAACATTTTTAATAACTAGTTGATAAAGGGCACATTCACATTAGCTCATCACCTAGTAGATCTCTGATCAACCATAATATTTGTTCTAAAAAATGGCACATGGAGAATGTGCATAACTATTGAGTCCTTAATATGATAATCATTATGAACCAATGTTCATGTTTGTGTGTTGAATACTTGTTAGATTAAGTCTAGGTAGTGAAATTCTTCTATAAGATTGACCTTAAATCCATCAATGCTATATTTGTATTAGGCCAACGTGGAAGACAACCTTCAAAATATGGGAAGGGTTATTCTAATGGGTAGTGACATTTTTCAATGTTAGTGAATGCACATGCGAGTCACGACTTCCTTGAGGATGATGAATGAGGTTATAAGACTATATTTTTACTCATTCATGATCATGTATTTGGATGACATATCTATTGTCAATAAGACTTGGGAGATCACTTTCGCCATTTGGATCAAATATTTGAAATACTGTAGCAAGATATATTATTGGTCAACATGAGGATGTGTACATTTGGGCAACAAAAACTCATTTGTCTTGGACTTTTGCATGAACCAAGATGGACAAAGCATTGATCCAATGGATATTTTAGGCATTGTCAATTGGCCATTGCCAAAAAACATCAACGACCTATAACGTTTAACGAGAATGGTGAATTACTTGTGAAAATTCATTATTTTATTTTGATGTCACTCACCCATTTAACTTGTTTGATTGCAACCATGTCTGGTTTGGTTGGGAAGTAATGCAATTGGAAACATTGAAGTAGATCAAGCATCAAGTAGCGACTATTGCTATCATTGCATAACCCAACCTTCAACAAGCCTTTGAGAACAAGGTGGATTCTCTGGACATGCAATGTGCATAGTTTTGATTCAACACCAAAGACTTGTTGCATACCACTTCGAGACTTGTTTAGGTGTTGTTATGAATTACTTAGTTTATGATCGTGAGAATGACATGTTGGTGTAATTGTTAAGTGATGGTAATGTTATTTTCTCCAAAAAAAGATAGTTGTGTATAATGACTATAAGCCTCTCTTTATTCCTCTAAATAAAGAAGATCAAGAATGCACACCACATGAAGTAGCTCACTTATTTGCAACAGTATAACATTGTGATAAAGTATTGGAAAGGAATGAAACACAAAATTGCAGATTTCATTTTGCGACCATAGTCTTTTGGATTGGGAGTGTTTGCACAATTCAATAGTTTGGGATCACCATTTTTGAAGAAGCTTACACTTAGTGTTTATACTTCACAATATATAGTCTTGCAAAACTCTGTGGCAAGTTTGTTTGTTGAAATGTTTTGTGACTATGCATTAAAGAATGGGACTCTATAGACTCAGTAGCAATTGTGTTCGTTAGGGAGATTATAGATTTCAACTATTTTGCAAGGTGCACCATTCAAAGACATCAAGACACTTTGGAGTGTAAAAGATGACAACTTATGTTGTATGGTTATTTGCATTGGGGCAAGGGTGCTCAAACTTGCCCTAGTTTCCTGCCTTCCATATCGATTCTGGCAACGTGGACTTCTCTCATTAACCAAAATGACCTAGAATTGAGTTCTTCCCATCAAACAAGTGGGGATGAAAACTTGGAATGGGTACTTAAACCCCAATTTTGGGTGCTTTAGGGTACTCTAGGGGTGTGTCCTGAATATTTTTCATTTCTAATTAAAGAAAGGCCCTAGGAAAGCAAGGATAGAGTGGCACCCACACCCAAAACCCTAATCCTTCACTTGTATCACACCCTCAACAATAAATCACCCTCTCATTTTTACCATTTCATTTCTAGTACTGAAGGGAGAAATGATCCAATACAGAAAAGAGAGAACTATCCTATAGTGAAGTGATTTTATTGCTCTATGAGTCTATTCTTAATAAGAAATTTTGGGCAATAATAGATAATAAAGTGGTTAAGTGGAAAAATGTCGCTTGGTTAATTTTTTAAGACATGAGAGTAGAGACCTATTGATGTCATTTTCAAGTTTCAAAGGATAATGGTCAAGCCAATTATTTCGTGCCATTTAGTGTTTTTGTAATCATTATATGATTGATAAAAAATTCAATAAAGTAATGTGCACATTCTTAAATTTTAAAATTTTTAATATATTTTTTCATATACATTATAATTCACATGTGTGTGTGTGTGCTCTGTACCCTTGGTAAATCCAAACTCCTTGTTTCAAAAGGTACCATTGCCATCTAGTTGGATAACTTAGACAATGACTAATTTGCATAGACACTTCTACTAGCCGAGACCAGTGGTGATGGTAGCAAAGTTCATGAACTAAGTAAAAGACAAGCAATATAAAACTGACTTAGTTTTTCTCCTTTTTCGGGTCGTTTACATATTTCTCAATTTTCCATTCTTAATATGAAAATTAGCAATATAATTCAGCATAAAATAACTGAAGTTAAAACAACAAGCACATAAAACAATATCCAAACCAGATTGATAATAGAGTTCACCAAATCTGGCTATGTCTTCCGGTTTGCCTAATCAATGAGTTGTGCCATGAATTCTCCTTTTACAAAACGGCCTGAAAATATTCTCCCAATAAGGGGCTGGTTCTCTCCTTTACAAAAGAGAAAGATTCTTATAGGCTTACACAATTCTTCCAATAAGGGTTTATCTCCTTTTTACAAAATGGCTAATAATTCAAAAACAATCCTACTTGCTTATTACCTTTCAAAGAGATTGCGGATATCTCTTCTTTCTCCAATGACAAAATAGACTCTAATAATTCTTCATTGTTGAGAACTAGCTCAACCTCCTAATGAGAGAATAACTCTCTAGATCTAATACATCAGGATCTAGGCACAATTCAAGGGATAGGTTGAGGGAAAATCTCAACTATGCCCATGAAGATCTCAACTTTCCCTAAGACTAGGAAACTATAATGTTATGTAGCTCTTACACCGATGCTATGTGTTCTTACACTTATATTAGTTTCCTATTGCAATAAAAAAGAAAATTGCATAAGCTCAAAATATGTATTAAGCATTTCATTTTATTTTTTCCTTTTTTTCCCAAAACTTCAATGAGCCATATCTTTCACATATGAATTCTATTTGAGCATGTTCAAATTGCATTAGAAATATCTCTGTGATTTCTTTGCTATGCGAACAATTCTTAGTAGAAATTGGGACCTCTTTGATTTGATGAATGTGGAGATCCTCGTGGATTGTGCACAATTGTCCCCTCCTTAGCATATGGAAGCCAATGACGTGGAAATTGGAAAGGTACATTCTACTTATAATCTCAAGCAAAACAATGGAGTTAATGTCAATCAACTTCCTTGGAGGTTTATGACACTTAAAAGGGACAATGATTACTTATATGAATTTTTTGTCAATTTAATAAAATTGATGTAGTGATACTTTGCAAGAAAAAAGTTTCATTGGGCCTAGCAACTTTTTTGTTCTTTGACATAGTCTGGGTGTACTTTTGTTAAATTTGGCAACTAGGGCCAAACTCCACCTTGGACAGCTCATATGATGGAGATGATATTGTTGTTGGATTCCTCTTTCCAAGAGGTGTAGGACTGATCTAAAGATCATCTCATTTTGACATGTGTAAATGGAATTATGAATTTATTTCTTTTTTGGACAAATTGTCAAGGTGCCAGCAATTTAATGTAGGCTCAGAAGCCCAAAAGTCATGTCTCTTCACCCTCAACGTTGCATATAAATAGGAGCATCTACCTCATTTGGACATTCATTCATCTCACACATATCTCTCTCTCCTCCTCTGATTGGGTCGTAGAAACTTCAGGATAACCTTCTTCTCCTCCGCACGTGCGAAGGGTTGACTGCAATTTTTGTTTTCCAGCATTGACCAAGTTGCAACAAGTTTGACCAGCGTTGATCGGGCAACGTTTGAATTTGTTTGACTGTGATTTTTGTGGGAACATCTCTGTTTGGGCAGGACGCATATTTGGGCACATAAACCGAGATTTTCTGTGTTGTTTGACCAACGTTGACTGCAACAAGTTTGACCGTAGGTTTAACTGTGCATTGACCAAGTTTGACCAATTTCTTCTGGACTATTTTGGGCTGATTTGGATTGTTGTTGGAGGCCGAATTGACTGGGTTTGACCGAGATGATTTGAAAGAGTAATTTTGCGGATTTGATCAACGTTGACTTTCTGGTTAGGGCATCCTATTGACTGCAGTTTGGCTGGACAGATCTCACTGTGTTTGGGCAAGTGAATTTTGTATATTGTACTCTCTCTTTGTGCTGAACTTTTGAAGAATAATAAGAAGACTTGATCAAAGGGTTTCCCCACATTGGGGTTTTTCCCTGGCATCCACCAAATATTGTGTCCTCTTTTCTTGGTTTGTCTTCCGTTTATTATTTATGTTCTATCTGTGTTTACTATCATGTTTATGTAATTGCTAATCTGGAAATTGATATTGGGCTAATAAGAAAAATTGAAGTAAATTGCTCTTAAGCATAGAACATACCATTGTTATCTAAAATTAACATGGTATCAGATTTGAGGTGAAGACAAAGCCCAAGCATGAGTGAAAAGAGAAATCATTGAGATTTTTTGGACAAGGACAAGATTCAATGGCCTCTACATCTTACTTCAAACTTGATGATAAGCTCAATGATAAGTCTGATTATCATGCATGGAAGATGTCTCTTGATTTGACTTTGGAAGAGCAGGATGTTATGGACTATGTGCAGGGAAAGATTACTGAACCTCCTTCAAATGCACCGGTTTCCGCTAAGACAAAGTACAAGAAAGGTGAAGTCAAAGCTAAGAATATCATCAGGGATTCTATTAACAAGCATTTGGTTGCATACATCTCTGATTTGAACACATCTAAGGAGATGTATGACAGGTTGGTTGGCATGTTCAAAGTTAGCAATGCAAACCAAGTCCTCTTTCTCAAAAACAAGTTGAAAGACATAAAGAAGGGAAGAGGTGAAGATATCTAATCCTACTTCATGAGGATTATCGAGATAAAAAAATGATCTTCTTTCAATTGGAGAAGTTATTGCGGATAGGGAGCTCACTCTCATTGCCCTTGGAGGTCTCCCTCGTGAATGGCATGTGTTCCACACTACTATCTTCAACAATGATAGGATTCCATGTCTTGATGAATTGTTGACTAGATGTACTCAAGAAGAGACAAGGACGATGGAGAGAGACATGCCTTCTAATAGGAGTGATCCTACTGAATTCTCCGCTCATGCTAAAAAGAAGAACAATGCAGGTTCAAAGAAGCAATGTCAAGGAAGACCGGGGTTCAAAGATGGAAGGAAGGGAAGATGCCTCATTTGTAACAGGTTTGGCCACTATGCTAGGGAGTGTCCTAATAGAAGGGATACACCTCGGGATGATGATAGCCACAATCACAACAATTTCAGGGGCAACAACAATCAAAGGAATGGCAGATTCAAAAACAAAGGAAAAAGGAATGCTTCCGCTACTCAACATGGAAATGGTCGACCTCCCAAAAGATCAAGAAACTCCATGTATGATGAATCTAATGTTGTAGATAACAAGCAAAAATAATTTTATCTTATATCTGCCCTCTCTACTGCCTCTCCTTTGGATACCTTGGGAAATTGGTTGATTGATAGTGGTGCCTCAAGGCACTTTGTTGGGTATGAGGAAGCTCTTTCAAATTTGATAGAAAAAGATACAAATTTGGAAATCATTCTTGGAGACAATGCCACCTATCCCGTGAAAGGAGTTGGAAATGTTACTCTTCAATTAAATCAAGGTAGCACCATTCATCTACAAGAAGTACTATATGTACCCGATCTAAAGAAGAACCTAGTATCGATCTCGACAATGGATGACAAAGGATTCAAGGTGGCATTCATTGGTGGAAAGGTATGTGTTTGGAAAAGAAATTTCAAAGAAGCATTTACTCTTGGATTCGGGGTTGATAACTTATATCAAGTTGGAGGAAGCCCATTGGGAGCTATGTCTTGCGACACATCTCTTCAATCCGAATTATGGCACTGGAGGTTTGCTCATCTACATTATAAGGCTCTACCCGATGCAAGGAAGATGGTGATAGGTATGCTTGAATTTAAAGTAGAACATGAAGGTGTTTGTCAGGGATGTGTCGAAGGAAAACATACAAGGGGACCATTCCCCTCAAGTGATAGCAAGACTACCAACATTTTGCAATTGGTTCATTCTGATCTATCTGGTATGTTGCCTGTGACATATTTGGGAGGATATTTATATTATGCTATCTTTGTGGATGACTTCTCTCGCAAAACTTGGATTTATTTCTTGAAGAAGAAGGACGAAGTATTCACATGGTTCCGCTCTTTCAAAGCCTTGGTCGAAAATCAAACAGGGAAGAAGATCAAAATATTGAGGACCGATAATGGAACCGAGTATGAATCAAATGAATTCAATGACTATTGTAGAGAAGCTGGCATTAAGAGGGAGACTACTACCGCATATACTCCTGAGCAAAATGGTGTTGTTGAAAGGAAGAATCGTTGTATTATAGAAGCCACTCGTGCCATGCTTCATGATCAAAGCCTTATGGAAATTCCTATGGGCATAAGCTGCCAACACTGCTGTGTATGTTCAAAATAGATGCCCTCATCAAGCCTTGGACTCCAAAACCGCCGAAAAAGTTTTCACGGGTAAGGAACCTGATGTTTCTCACTTTAGAATTTTTGGTAGCCTTCCGTATTTTCATGTGCCGAAAGAAAAAGAAGCAAATTGGATGCATTTGGGAAGAAAGGAACATTTGTGGGCTACAGTGAAACTTTTAAGGCATATAGAATCTATGTGCCTGGTCAAAGAGAAGTGGAGATAAGTCATGATGTCACCTTTGATGAAATGTTGCCTTGGGAAGATTAGTAACCTTCCTATTCCAAGGAAGGACAAAGAAGCAGATACAGGAAAGTAGGGAGAACAGCAGGATGAGTTGATGGCCGATGTTGAAGGACCAACGGATCCCATTGATCCACCTCCTCATGAGATGTTCTCCTAAAAAAGGAGACCCTCATGGCTTAGGGAAACTCTCGAAGATGCCGAGAGACATATTGCACCAAGGGGGACATTTCGTGGAAGTAAGAAGCTGAATAAGTACCAAGGGTGCTTAGCTGCCATGAACACCATTCTTCAAATTGAGCCTTGCACATTCGAAAAAGCCGTGATGCACCAAGTTTGGAAGGATGCTATGAAGGAAGAGTTTGAGTCGATTATGAAGAATGATGTCTGGGATGTGGTCCCGAGACCCAAGGACAATTCTGTTGTCACCTCGAAATGGATCTACAAGATCAAGCATGGAGTTGATGGAAGTGCTGAAAAGTTCAAGGCTAGGTTTGTTGCTCGAGGCTTCTCTTAAAAGGAAGGTGTGGACTATGATGAGATATTTGCACTAGTTGCCCGATATACCACCATCTGTTCAATTATAGCCCTTGCTGCCTCACAAGGATGGAACCTACACTAGATGGATGTCAAAACCGCCTTCTTGCATGGTTCAATTAAGGAGGAAGTCTATGTAGAACAACCCGAGGGGTTCGAAGTTCAAGATCATAAGACACATGTATGCAGGTTGAAGAAAGCCCTCTATGGGTTGAAGCAAGCTCCCCGGGCTTGGTATGAGAGGATCGACAACTATTTGATGACACTGGGATTTACAAGAAGTGAAGCTGATTCGAACCTTTACTTTAAGGTTGAGAATTACAGACCTCTCATCTTGGTACTTTATGTGGACGATCTCTTTCTGACAGGTGCAGACCCTCTCATTCATTAATGCAAGAGGGAGTTGGCTTCCGAGTTCGAGATGAAGGACCTACGATAGATGCATTATTTCCTAGGATTGGAGGTCTGGCAAAAGCTAGGTGAGATTTTCTTTTCTCAAGGAAAATACATTGTGAAGCTACTTGAAAGTTTTGGGATGGTGGATTATAAGTCCGTGACTACTTTGATTGAACTTAACTTCAAGAAGTTATGTGAAAGTGCTGCTGGGCCCGATTTGGGAAATCCTTCTGAGTATCATCAACTCATGGGGGCCTTGATGTTCTTGGTGAACTCCCGTCTGGACATATGCTTTGCAGTGAATACATTGAGTCAATTTATGGTCGAGCCTCATCACATACATTGGATTGCTGCCAAGAATCTTCTGAGATATCTTCGGGGCACAATCACCTATGGACTGAGATACACTATCGGGAATGTGAGGCTCCATGGTTATTCTGATGCTGACTGGGCTGGCAGTGTGGTGGATCGTAAAAACACATCGAGATGTTGCTTCTCACTAGGTTCTGCTTCGATATCCTGGATGAGTAGGAAGCAGGAATCGATTACTTTGAGCACCGCTGAGGCCGAATATATTGCTGCTAGTATGGCCTCCTGTGACGCTGTTTGGTTGAGGAAGCACTTTAGTGAGCTGTTTGGACATGTGTTGGATACCACTGTGATCTTTTGCGACAACCAAAGTGGGATTCATCTTTCTGAGAATCCCGTGTGTTGTCGCACAGAATGTCTAAGGCATCGTGACAACGACTCAAATCGGGGGCTGTCACACTGATCCCCAATCACTCCGTTTGAGTTGTCTCCCAATAGCAAACTAAGGGGGGTAGACCCTATGGAAATGGAAAAAGGAAAGATTAGTTGGGAACCAACCAACCGGGGAGAAACAATTAAACAACCAATACTTGTTTTAGATTGCACAAGATTTTAAGGATTCAAAATGATTTGAAGAAAGTGATACCAGTGCCTTGTGGAGTCAACTATCTTGCAAAAAAAAAGGTTCAAGTAAAGGATGAGAAACTGCTGCTGAAAAGATTCGATTGTCTCTTATGAAAATGCAAAATTTAAAACTATGTGAAATGCAGAGACTTGGTTAATTTTAGTTAAATGAGGGCCTAATTTTTATTTATTTATTTATTTTTTGTTTTGTTTGTTTTGAAATATGTATTAAATGTTACTTAACTTAAGGCTAAAAAAGGTGGTGATCTAAATGTGAAAGCAGGTACTTATACTAGCACTGCAAAATGTAAAATCTGCACAAATAATTACTGAAATGTATAATGGACTGAAATGTAAAATTGTTGTAATAAAACAACTTTAAATTTAAAAATTCATTTGTATGAAATACTCAATCAAGATCATTAGATGCATAAGTAAAACTAGATTAGTTCTACTTGCATAAGCATGTAAAAGAACAAATGAACTTCAGAAATTAAACTAAATGTTTTAAACTTATATCACATTAATGAAATATTAGTCTAGTAATCTGCTCTTACATCAAATGTTAAAACCAACAATATATTTTAAAACAACAGTCCTGTAACCATGCAATATTCATAAATTTCTATGTATAACAACAAAAATTTTTAAATGACACACTGATTACTACAATTCAGAAAATTTCTGAGTTTAATTTTTTCTGATCTATTGATGTATTTGATCTAAAAACTCGGAAATAAACTACTGAACAACAGTAAAACAATTTTCAGAAATTTGTTTGCAAAAGTTACTGAAGCTAACTTCTATTTCTGCAATTATATAGCAGTAAAAATGTAAATTAAATTTGCTGCTAAATTCAGAAAATTTCTGAGTTTAATTCTTTCTGATCTATTGATGTATTTGTTCTAAAAACTCAGAAAATTACTAAAAAAAAGTGAAATAATATTCAGAAAATAACATGCAAAAGTTTCTAAAAGTAATTATATTTCTAAAATGTAACGCAGTGAAAGATGCAAACTAATTTGCTGCTAAATTTCAAATAACTAAAATTTTATGCCAGTATTAATGATGCTTTCAATTACATCAATGAAAGAGGTAAGGGTTTAGAGGATGTGCACCAGCCAACCCCTAGGGGTTTGAAGATACTTGAAGATGGGCTGCCCAAGTCACTGAAAATCTTCAACTCAATTTTTTTGTGAAAAAACTTTCTTAAAATTTTTTGGAAAAAATTTAGGAAAAATTAGTGAGAGAATTTTGGTGAACAAGGGGAGGCCAAGAAAGAGGCTAGAGATGGCTAGCGCAAGGCCCCAAGGCCCAAATTTTTTTTGCCTACGATCTTCTTGAAATTTATCTTCAACCTACAAACAAAATGGAGATGCCCTCCGGGGCTTAGATTTCTTTCCGGAATCCACAAAAATCACCTACAATTTTCAGATCTGTTCCTGCACAAACAAAAGATAGAAAAAACCCCAAAGCATGTATATACAAAAATATGAAATACCCAAAACCCCATTGAATTAAAAAAAATTGATATTTACAAATCTACAATAATATTCTACAGATCTAACAGATTTGCAGATCAAAGCCCTCTATTAGTCAGATTTAAGCAATTTTTTGCACAATATTTAGAAATAAATTTGAAATTTTAAAGAGGCACAAGCCTAAGAAAAACCCTGCAAGTAAAATATTCTATAAAATGATTTCAAAAATTAAAAATATAGTGAGCTCTTTTAGATTTTGTCAACTGAGAGTCAGTTGGTCCAGCGGAAGACTTTCCCAAATGCCCAAATTCTGAATGATAACTTCTGCACACTTAAATATGCTTGTTAGATTAATAGAGACTTAAAAAATGATCATAGAATTATCAAGAAATAGAGATACCTACTACTTCTATCAAATTAAAATGATATTCTAAAAAACCTAGAAATCTGTGCAAGATACCTGTACACAGATCAATCCTCAAAGGCTATTAACCAGAAAATGCAAATAAAAGTAGCAAAGTATTAAGAACAATATTGCCACATAAATCTGAAAGAGGAACACCACGATCTGAAACCCCAAAGTCTCCGCGTCTTATTAACAAGAAAAAAAGTTACAAGAGCTTTCTTAGAGCAAGTACACGATTCAAAAATCGGATCCAAATAATGGAGAGAGACCTCTCATTTATAGAAGAATTCTCCAACGGCTAGTTGACTTGATCCCTGTCAAAGCAATCTCAACTGTTGATGAAGATCAAATGATCTTTTAATCATCACCGTTGAAATAAAGTTACTGTAATGACCTACCTATAAAATAAATATTAAATAAATTATATTAATCAATTAATAAAATAATAAAAATAAATTAATGATAAAGTATTTTAATA
The DNA here is from genome assembly GCA_031772625.1 of Pinus tabuliformis. Classification (NCBI taxonomy): domain Eukaryota; kingdom Viridiplantae; phylum Streptophyta; class Pinopsida; order Pinales; family Pinaceae; genus Pinus; species Pinus tabuliformis. Next base: position 382,410,371 of record CM062807.1, read on the forward strand.
TAAGTCTAAACCTTTATATTAAAATCAAACAAAAGGATATTTAATCAAAAATCAATATACCTTTTAAAAAGAAATATATATGACGTGACATGGGAAGGGTGTCACGAGGAGATGAAGTGGTGGGTTGTTGGAGGAAGGGCGGCCACTGCTAAGAAACAATTTATAAACCAGAGAGAACAATTTTGGGAGGGATCGAGAAGAAGAAGAAAGAACGAAGGGGATACTGAAGAAGTACGAAACGTTATAAACTTGAGTTACCAACAGAAGGAGCGTTGGTTGTTCTGAGGATTCTGGGCACAAGGGAACAGTCTGCTTCAACTGAGAAGCTTACTGGACTGAGTAATGAGGTTCTGCTCAGTTTGGTTGCGTGGTTTCGGTCTTTTGGTAAACGGGAGCGAACTGGAGAAGTTCTGAAACATCTTCATCTGCAGCAGACCAAGTAAGTACTTATCATCGAATCAATCAATTAGTTATATGAAGTTTTGTATAAATTTAGAACAGAATTTTTTTTAAGGTTTCATACTCTGTTCAGGATAGATAGCTCTATAAAACTCCTTTACAATATTTACAGTTCAGTCAATCTTTATAGTTTCAGAAATGGTTCTTTAAATTAGTTCAGCCCTTGTAGTTACTTTTTGAAGAAATTTGAATTTCAGTTTTAATTTCTTTTTAATTAACTCAAAAATGATTATTTTGAGTTAATTGTCGCAAAAAGTTGACTTTGACTTAACTACTATGGCCCAAGGGTTCAAAATATCTTGAAATTTTCAATATTCCCTTGGTCGAGGACCTCCAAAAATTAAAAACTTTAAACGAATTTTAAATGTTGGAGAATTTAATTTTTCCTAGGACCGAAATTAATTAAATTTCTAGCTTTAGCATTTTAATTTATTTTAGTCAGAAATGTTAATTAATTGATTCATGAGGGGATTATTAATTTTTCCAACCCTCTAATATTTAGCCATGGTGTCTAACTATGAGGGACCATGCACTAAATATTTTTTACATGAAATATTACATTTCTAACCCATGAAGGGGGAACACCCGTTCATTATAGACCCTCAATAATTACCCATTTCTGCGACACAAAATATGATCTAGTAGACTAAGTGACTTGTAATAAAATAATCTAACCAAATAGTTAGAATTATTCCCAAATCACTTTTACAGAGATTCGATAAATAACACTAGGACTCATTTAAAATCCTGACGACAAAATCCACCTTAGCTTTGGGGTGAAGTTGGAGGGAAAAACTTTGCTGATCATCCGTGTTTAGAAACACACATGAATCGGTGAGACTAAAAACCTCCTAGGATAGAAATCATCATCAGAAAAATAAATTTACCTAGGTTGTTACATACATTTGTCTTACTAGGATCATTTACATTACAAAATGCATAATGGGTTTACAAAACTCCAGTGTACATATAGATGATAATGATGAATTTGTGGATCATCTGAGTGCTCGGACATGACGGAAATCCACGCGCGAAAATATGTATAGCTATGGGGTAGTTGACATGGAGTGTCAACACCGTGTTTCATGACCGCTCCAAGCATATTGATATCAGGTACAATGGGGAGCAATAAGGCTCTGTCACATTGGGACTGATGAACAGGTCGTAGATATTCTTACGAAGCCCCTAGGGAAGGTCAAATTATTAACCTTTCGTGAATGACTTGGAGTCGTGGAGAGACCCTTTTATGAGGGTCCCGTTTGAGTTAGATATTGAGCTCTAAGAGCTCTGGGGGGCTTGGGGTACTTCTTGGAGCGATGAGCAACCATAGGGTGAGTGGTTCACCTTCCCCTAGTGGTGCTGTGTATAGGGTGAGTTGTTCAGCTTCCTCTAGTGGTGTTGTGTACAGGGTGAGTGGTTCACCTTCCCCTGTGATACCCCATGATGGTTGATATATGCATAGGATGAGTGGTTCACCTTCTCCTATGGCATATGAGCAGGATGAGTGGTTCACCTTCTCTTGTCGATACATCCTACCTATGTAGTTCGGGACTCATGGGAAGTACCTCATCTGGCCAATGAATTGGGAAATGAGGATAGGGACCATAATACTACCGATGGACGCATCATGTACTACTGTACTCCCTATGCTAGGATGCTTGATATTGATTTGGGATCAATGGAGACTGACTTCGGGTCAGTGGAGAGTGGTATAATACACTCTTGATCATTTCTTCTTCATTATTTCTTCATGGTTCAGCAGAGCATAGTAGAGCAGGGATGACAGGGATGGTACAAATTGTCAGATGGTTTGGCAGGTGGAGTTCTCCCTAGTTGAGAGGGAGTGTTAAATTTGGAAACTAGGGCCAAACTTCACCTCAGACAACTCATACGATGGAGATGATATTTTTGTTGGATTCCTCTTTCCTAGGGGTGTAGGATTGATCTAAAGATCATCTCATTTTGACATGTATAAATGGAATTATGAAATTATTTCTTCTATGGACAAATTGTCAAGGTTGGTCAACAATATAATGTAGGCTCAGAAGCCCAAAAGTCATGTCTCTTCACCCTCAACGTTGCCTATAAATAGAAGGAGCATCTACCTCATTTGGACATTTATACATCTCACGCATATCTCTCTCTCCTCATCTGATTGGGTTGTACAAACTTTAGTACAACCTTCTCCTCCTCCACACAAGTGTAATGTTCCTAACTTTAACAAACAATGATATATAAAGCAAAAACGATTATCAATGCAGAAAATTTTAACAAACAACACATGCTCATAAAAACTCAAGAAGTAGAACCAGCTGAGCCATTTTATTAATCAATGGAGCAAGTACAATAGTATGGATGAATGCACCTGGACTTGCCTCAATGGAAAACATGACGGAATCCAGGTGATGAGACAATGATATCAAGTATTGGAAAATGTCTACTCCTCTAATGCTTTGTGTTGCCCAGAAAACTGCACCGCTGGCTGGAAAGGAACTGCAAGAGACTCCATTTCCGTTGCTCGTAAAATGCTACAAATTCAGCCCCAAGCTTCTTGACCAAAACATACAAAAACCCAGAAGTAGTTTGGCCCGATTTTGATCTCCCAAAATTGACCCCCAAAGGCACTCTGCAATCCCCACCAATTCTACACTGTCTTCTGAAAAGATACGACTGAAAACCCCACCTACAGTGCTCAGAAAATTTTGAAACTTTATATATGGGATCCTTGTCAAAAACCCAAAAAAACCCAGAAATGGTTTGGCCGGATTTTGACCTTCCAATTTCGGCCTCCAATAGGCCCTATGCCCTCCAAGCTGCTCAAGGAATATAGCTTACAAGGAACACCAACGAAATCCTCCTCCAAGCTCTAAAAATGCGGCAATCACCTCTCCAAATATTTCCCTTAACCTCCACGGTGAATTTCAGCCTCAAAGACTGATACTTTACCCTCCACGTGAGCACCCAATGTTGCCTCTGCACTGGCCCAGGAAGTGCGAAAGCCACCCTGCAAGGTAGCACACTCTTGCAGCTCCAAAACTCTCCCAAATGCCAACAATCCTCTGATGCCACCTCTTCGGAAAATCTCTCACCCAAACTCCATTGCAAGACACCACAAGCAAAATCGACCTCCTCTTCACTGCGTCCTCTAGTAATACGCACCACCTAGAGATGAATGCAATAGCTGGAAATCACAATGAGATCCTCCCCCTAAAGAAATGAAGAAAAACCTTCCTAGGGTGGCACTCGAAGTTCCCCAAAGAAAAGGTGAGCTCTTCACTTGAAGAACTCTTGCTAAACAGCAAGTGACTCGTCTAAGCAACTCGAGCAACCAAAGAGAAATTCAATATGCCAAAGATGAATCAAATGAGGAGAGCTGCCTTCCTTATATAGATTTCGTGGAGCATTTTTCCCTCCAATTTTACCGCCATCGTGGGCCCTCACTTAACCACCTCCATGCAAACCGAACTAGGGAGTGCGTATTTCCCTAGTGTGGGTGGCCCCTTGTGTAATTTAACTACAACAAAATAACTTATCCTAAGGCTAATCTCCTAATAAAAATTGAATGGGCTCCATTATCTCCAAAATTGGCCCCAAAATGCAATAATTAGTCTAGTTCCAAATTAATTTAGGAAGGGACATGACAACATGTGAAGGGTTGACTGCAATTTCTGTTTTCCAGCGTTGACCAAGTTGCAGCAAGTTTGACTAGCGTTGACCGGGCAACGTTTGACCCTGTTTGACTGCGATTTTTGTGTGAACATCTCTATTTGGGCAGGCCGCATATTTGGGCACAAAAACCAAGATTTTATGTGTTGTTTGACCAACGTTGACTGCAACAAGTTTGACGCAGATTTGACTGTGCGTTGACCAAGTTTGACCAATTTCTTCAAGACTATTTTGGGCTAATTTGGACTATTGTTGGAGGCCAAATTGACTGGGTTTGACCGAGCTGATTTGGAGGAGTAATTATATTGATTTGACCAGTGCTGACTTTCTAGTTAGGGCATCTTGTTGACTGTAGTTTGATTGGATAGATCTGACTATGTTTGGGCAAGTGAATTTTGTATATTCTACTCTCTCTGTTGAACTTTTGAAGAATAATGAGAAGAATTGATCGAGGGGTTTCCCCAAATTGGGGTTTTTCCCTGGCATCCGCCAAATATTGTGTCCTCTTGTCTTGGCTTGTCTTCTGTTTATTATTTATGTTCTATCTGCAATTACTATCATGTTTATGTGATTGCTAATCTGGACATTGATATTGGGCTAATAAGAAAAATTGAAGTAAATTGCTCTTAAGCATAGAACATACCATTGTTATCTAAAATTAACAACTTTGGATTACCATCATCAAGTATCTTCAATTGTAATGGAGATTTTTCAACTATTTTCTCAACCACTTTTGACAACCATTGTAGATATTGATGGATACTGAACTAAAGGGAAGTAGTTGATTTAGTCCACAAAGAATGAACAAAGTGAAGTTGTAAATTTCACCATTGTTCAATTGTTGCAAATATTCTATCATAATCATCTGAAGATAAGGGATTTCAAAATCCCATATGTGAAACATGGTTATAATTGCTAAGTGCACTTTGCCCTTTTAAGTGTGCCTTTGATTTTCTTTGAAGTGTTCATTAGCTATATTGGGCCTTGTTCTTGAGGCAACAATGATGAAGGAAGTTATCGCACATGGGCAAGTTATAATGTTCATTAACTACATTTGTAAGATTCACGATCATGTTCAAAAAGCTTTCTAGAAGAGTTAGTGGAAGTGTAATGCTAGGCTTGATCAAATTTGCATAGATCACCAATTTGACACGAGACTAAGTTTGGGTTTTTCTTTACGAATAGTGTTCCAAAAAGGAAAAAAAAATTAAGTTGCTTGGATATGGCCCTTACACCATCATTTAACAAGTTGGATATGCTCGCTGCATGGGTTTTCATCTAGTGTTCAATATGGATATCCTAAAGCTTCATGAGCCATCAATTTGGGATGATGAAGAGGAAGAATATGTCATACTGGTGGTTGCAAAGCTTGTTATTGAAGTTGGCACAAAGCTCTAAGATAAGAATATACAGTTCTATACGAAGAGTGGGCAACTAGACAAGGAGCATTGAGATTGTATCAGATTGAGCTAAAAATACTATTGGCCTAGGCTAGCAAGTGGTACATATTAGATCATATCAAATTGGGGTAAAACAGGGTTACCCCTTGTCTCCCACACTATTTGGGATCTACTTTGATGAGCTTGGGTCCTTTTTGCATGAGCACAACTAGGATGATGATGGTTGCGTTCTATGCCATGTCTTGATTTCTACTTTGATATTTGTAGATGATGTGGTCCTTCAAGCCCCATACCTCGAAAAATTGTAGAGACAACTGAATGCCTTGGTCCTTTTCTGTGATCTTCATTAGTTGATGGTTAGCCATGGCAAAACCAAGGTCATGATATTCAAGGTGTTGAAGGATATCCTCATTGATCACCATTTCTTGTTCAAAGGAGAGGAGATCGAGATCACTAGCTCATATACTTATCTAGGGGTGCTAGTCACAGGACCTCACTTTATTTTGTGGCATGCACTTCAACCTCGAATCAACAAGGGCTATGAGTCCTTGGCCATTCTTGAGAGGCATTGCTTTCAAAATAATTTTCAAAATAATTTTCAAAATATATTGGCCAAGATGTCACTCATAGAAACTCTTGTTCAACCCACAGTTTTATATGATTTTGAGGTTTGGGGACCTGGTTTACTAGAGTTTGATTGGTGTTTAGTAGAGAGAGCACAAACCATCATCCTTTGTTGCATTATTTGGAGCAAGTAGATAGTTCCTCAACCCATTATTCTTGCAGAGTTTGGAGCTCACCCCTTTCGACTTGAGACAATGTTTGGTCTCATCACTCTTCTATATCGGGTTCAAAGCTTCATTGATACAACGTATGGGTGTGACTAGTATCCATACTTGGCCTACAATTCATATGAGGTCCATTGCAGTAGCTAATCCTTTAACTTACTCTCTGTGTTGGTATGCTGGAGACTTGTATCTCCTTGCTTTAGTTAATATTATGATGGACCAACTTGCTCTATTCAGGTACTCCTTGTGTGTGCTCGACCACCTTTTACCAACCAAATACGAGATGAATAAAGTCATATGAGAGGATATCTATAGGAAATATGTAAAGGTCACTTGGATAAACCCTCAAGGTGGGTTACATCTGAAGATGGCTTTCTATGGTGATGAGGGATGGACTCATTTTTTGGCCCCATTGCATGCTTCTCCATTGAATGCATTCCCTACGGATCCCATCAGACCAAAGATGTCTATCTCTTTACATACAAGAGGCACTCAAATTTCATGCCCACATTGTCCAACCTCCTAAACCAAATATTGTCCAACAAATTACCTCCTTCTTTACGATGCTTCCATCAATGAAGGGTACCAAGAGATACTGATAACAACATTGGTTTGAACTCTAGAGTGGTGCAGACTTAAGGGACCATTCCCCTTCCCTAGAGGTCCCGTAGGCACTAGTGAAAAGTTACTTCTTCATGACAACAGTGCAACAAAGGGTCTAGATCTACCCCCTACTCTCCTTTGGGCCACCATTCTATCTTTAATTTCTTCATTCAACCTTTAGTGCTAGAAGAGATAGATCTAGTGGATCGTGACCTTGTCCTTGGCTCCTTTCTATGGCCGCTTGCACTCAAAGTCAAAGGTTTTCCATGTTTTAGCATTTAGACATTATGTTTTGCTTTATCTCTTGTTCTTTATATTTGAGACAAATTCGTACTCCTTGTATTGACATAATTGTACTCAACAGTCTTATTGACCTAATTTTCTGGTCATTTGTTGGACATTAATATAGTTATCTTATCTAACTGGTAGAACGATTGTTGGGGACCAATAAATCCTATGTGAGGAGGCTTGATCTTGGAAGGTGTCTAGGATTGACTATGTCCATGGTTGTTTGAATTGTACTAATAAGAAGTTCATCCAAAATTATCTATGGGTGTGCAAATTTGGTTGTTGAATCAGATGTGCAAAATAGCACAACAACATCAACATGGAATGCACATTGCAATTGTCAACCTTCGACGCAGATCAAAATGAGAAATGGTGTTCTCACTAGTGTGCTAAATCCATTATCATGTAAACTTGTGTGACCTATCCATACAAGAAGAAATATAAGTTGTGTTAGTATTTGACTTTTGTCATAGAACCCAGTGCACTAATTTTTGTTGCAGATACATCCAAACAAATAGGTGCATTGATAAGGTTGGAAAAGTCATCAGTCTGTGCATAGAATGCCAACAATCGTAATGGATCATCTTCCTTCTCAAATTTCTTTGAGGTATGGAATATAGAAAACATGAAATAAATTGTTTTATATTCCCTTAGTTAGATTATAAATACCCCATCTAAATTTTGTAAAGGATTTGATTCGCTGATGACTTGAATAGTTGTTGTAGCTTGATGTTGTTCATAGGCCTCTATATGACTTGAATAGTTGTTGTAGCTTGATGTTGTTCATAGGCCTCTATAATGTCCCAAATGGAACAATTTGGGTTTTTCTCAAAATTTTAACTCATAAATACTTTGGGTAAATTTTCGATTCATAAATAGAAGATTTCCATGTAAAATAGAACAAGAGAATGCATGCAAGTCAATCATACAATGAGCAAAAATAATCTCAACTTTTATTATAATGTATAAACTGGGTTTTACATGCTGGAATAACAAAAATAGCTGAGATAACTGAGATAAAACTGGCCTCAGAGATCTGCTCCAATGCTGCACGAGCCCTCCACCAAAACTGAACCAAACTGCCACTGCTAAGCTCTCCTGTGAAGTCTGGGTGAACTCACCAAGGGGAGATGGGTACTCGCCCAATCTCACTAAATCACCCGAGGGTTTCTGTCCTGGGGCTACCAATGGAGTAGAGAATCGGGTTCTCAACCTCTCATACAAGAAACAATATCAAAATCCAAGATGTCCTCCAATGGCCTCCTCCTCCTCTTTTATAGATCTGATGGACCCCTCTAGAACCTTCTATTTTATTATTATTTTAATCATGGAGCACTTTTCCCTCTTTTATTTTAATTAAAATATTCTTTTTAATGCGGGAAAAAGGTAAATTGGCCACCATGTCTCCTCAGGTCACTGAAACTCACATCCAAAAGTCCCATCATGTAGATCTTCTCGTTCCGGTTCCAACAAGCTATTACACTGAGGTGTTCCATCAATTAATTTCCTCGGAATGCCACCTCGAGCATAATTAATTAAGTTATGCTCAATAATAATGTTGATTTTTAAAAGTTGTCGGAATGCAATGGAATGAAAGGAAAACTGTGCTGATGATGGAATATGCCAAGCGAATGCAATCAAATCCCATAAAAACAACTCAAAGCTCCATCAGGACCCCTGATGACATAAACTTGCTCCATTGACTTGGCCATCCCCTGTCCTGGAAATCCACCCTGGCTGTACTATGAAGAAGAATAAAAATGGGGACATGACAACCTCTTGCACCTTTTTATCAGTTAATGAGAATTCTTAGTTGGTTTTTTGTTTAACATTGTTGCATCATTGTTTACGTTATGGATATTTAATTTACTTTCCGTGTTCGTTAACTCATTTGTTGCACCTTAACATTAGTGACTGTGTGGATGCTAAGTTGAACATCTTGCAGTTTGTGTTGTGGTTCCGCTAATTCCACTAATGCATTCCCTCAAAGGATCACTAGATTTCCTTGGTTATGTAGGAAGGGGCATCTACTGTGCCCAGATGTGTTAATCTTGATCTACATGTATAATGATTTCTAATCTAATATATGTTGCATTTCCAACAAAAATAATAGTTTTTGATATATTTTAAACCTTATTTGCTCATTTCAAATATGGAATGCTTCATAAGAAATGTTTCTATTATTTAGCCATGCTGACAATGCACATTGATTTTGTAAATCTAGTTGCCTAGAGGTCGTACAAGCTCTTTTTTGTGTATGTTCTTAAAAAAGCTCCTCTAGACCAGTTCCCACTAGGGCCTTTTGTGCATGACACAACTCGACTACTTGCCCCTCCACCATTTCAAATACTCTAAGATCCATTACCTTATTCCCCCAATGACCTATAGAGAGTTGTGGTGGACAATTGGTGTCTGCCCAAGATCATCCACCCTGGTCCCCTTAGTGTTAGTTTCTCTCTAGATGAGTTTGTAAGAGAGTATATCAAACCCTTCTTGGTGATTGAGGTCACGACAGGGGAGTCCTCTTCTTCTTCCCCCTCTTATCTTGCTTCTAGCTCAGATGTGTCTTGATTTCTACTGCCATGTTCCTTTTTCCGGTTTCCCTTATGGCGTGGTCAGTATGGACTTCCAGGGTTGGAGGCAGCTAGGTCACATGAGCAAGTTTACTCCATCAGCGGGTCTAGGAGCTTCTGGAGGTGCTTTATAGGGTTTTGAGGAGTTTTTATGGGATCTGATGGCATTTGCTTGGCATATTCCATCATCCGCACAACTTGCCTTTTGTTTCGTTGCATTCTGACAACTTTCGGAAAATGGGGTTATTATTGAGCCTAACTCAATTAATTACACTTAAGGTGGCATTCCAGGAGGAATACTTGATGGAATACTTAGTATAATAGCTCATTGGAACCAAAACAAGAAGATCTACAGGATGAGATGGTGGGAAGTGACTTTCAATGGCTTGAGGAGGGATGACGACCCATTTACCATTTTCCGGAATTAAAAAGGTATTTTAATCAAAATTAAGGAGGGAAAACGTACTAAGTAATTAAAAATTAAAATAATAATAAAATAAGGCTTCTAGAGCGGTCCATCAAATCTATAAAAGAGGAGGAGGAGACGATTTGAAGACATCTTGGAGTTGAGCTTCTGTCTTGTGGAGATGTTTGGAGAACCGGGAGTTTGCAGCTTCAGCAATAGCCCCAGGATGGCAACCCTTGGGCGGTTCAATGAGAGTGGGCGAGTACCCATCTCTCCCCTTGGTGAATTCATCCAAAATTCACAGGAGAGATTAGCAATTGCAGTTCAGTCCAGTTTTGGGAGGCCAGTGCAGTTTCAGGGCAGATTCTTGAGGCCAACTTTCCATCTCAGCTATATTGGCTGCATTGGCATGTAAACCCCAATTTATCTATTATAATAAAAGCTGAGATTATTTTCTGCTCATCATATTGTTGAATTGCCGAACTATATTTGTTATATTTTACATGACAATCTTATGTTAAATGAATGGATTTTTATATATAGCATCTTTGTTGAGTTAATTCTCAGAATTTTTCTATCTGGGATATTACATCTGCCTTATATGTTCAACATGGGTTTTGCTTTGAATCTGTATTATTTTTTAGTACTACTGTCTAGCTTTTGGGCCTTATGCATCTTGTAGATTGGGTTAGGAGTTTCTTTTGTACTCCTCCTATGTATTTACATTGGTTGTACTTTTGAGTCCCATTGATTGTACATTGGTTGTACTTCTGAGTCCCATTGGAAATTACTAAAATTATATTATCTAGCACTCTTCTCCACAATCACTGACTTTTGAAGGCCTATTATTGTGTGAAAGTTGTAGAGATTGGGGTTGCATATCATTCTTTTGGATTGTATGTTGGCCTAATATGGCTATGTATGGAATACAGTATGCAAGAATCAATGATAATGCCAATGCCGCTTCCACATAATGTCAGCTGAAAGTCGCCTTTATCTTTTATATGTAATGTAGTCTCCTGCTATGGATGTTTCTTGTTGATGGAGTACTGATTGAGAAAACAATCTTTAAGTCATGATTTTTAGAAATGAGGAACAGTCACTATTTGCAAAATTAAAATGAAATTGTTCACAAAAACCATATGATATGAAGACAATGCCATGCCAGCATTCCCAACCAATATGCATGCTATTTATCTGCTGCTTCTATGTTGTACAGATCCTGTGTTTAGCTTTTAACCTTGTCACTTGTATTATATACAGATTAATTCTACGAGTGAAAATGGTATACCAATTGGTGCTCATGTTTTGTAGATATCAATCACTTATTAAGACTGAACTATCTCTAGACTATAATTGTCAGATTTGACGAACATTGCCTATGCATGGGAATTGGAAATGCAAAAAAGGGAAAAGTTCCCAGTCATCATCATATGATACTATCCATGTTCTACCTATCGCTTGTCCTAAACATATTTACTTTTTCAACTTCCATAACTGATCTCTAATAGGAGTTTTACTGTGATGAGACATAGTTGGCTCAGTGTCGGGTACCTGATCTCTAGTAATCTTGAGTTCCTATTGGAAAGAACATCAATATGCAGGGGAAGATTAAGAGAGTGGTACCAAGAACTATATATGTGATTATTGAGAATGTATTGCATTCTGTCTCATCGTTTCTCATTTTAAGTTTTGGTTAACCAGTGAGCTTGTGCCATATTACATCTTTTTCTTGATTTTCAATGCAAAATTTTTGAACATGCAGGTTTGGCTGGTACCCATGATTCATGGTATCCTCAAATTAAAGGCCTAACAGGGGTTGACATTCCAAATGAAGAAAAAGTATGTCACACAAAGGATAAAGATGGAGATGACGCAGAATGTTCAACTGATGAATCACATAGCTCTAGTTTTTCGGATTCTCAAAAAATGCCAGAGTTTTTGGTTCATAATAAGGATGAAGAAGTATCCTTGAAGAACTCTATCCAGGTCTGCTCTTTCGACAATCGGGGTGTTGGAAAAAGCTCTGTGGCAAAGGATAAATCTTATTATACGTGAGTTGCATGCTATCCCTACCAAGGCAAACATATTCCAGTGTAAAATAAGAAGTAAATCTAGACGCGAGTTTGTCAGTTGATTGTTTCTTCTTAGAAGAAAAATGTTATCATTTATGAACACCTATCTGTTTTGAGGATTCATCTACTGATAAATTATTGGTGTTGTTTTGGCAATCTAAATCAACTGTCCATAGAATACAATTTGGCATAGGGTCAATTGATACCCATTTCAGTCATAACTGCTATCTTGGCTTCGTTCCTTTTTTTTCATTACATATACACAATTTATAGAGGAGAGTGCTTTCATGTTGAAGGATGTTACAATTGAAATCTGCAATCTAAAAATAGTGAGGCCTTTGCTCTTTTATGCATCTGATATTACTGATATTGTTAAGATTGGCAAGAAATGACGTGGATCATTATAATCTAATGATATGTATAGGTATTCTCTTACCTATCCTTTTGTACTCTATAAATAGGATTCCCTTTGACTGCATAGAACCATCGAGAAACATTTTATCAAATATTTCATATATTATTTGTTCAATGGACATTTCCTGGATGTCTTAATGAATCAAAATTTGCAAGGATGCAAACATGCATTTTATGAAATGTTTGGAATATTATTCAGGAAATGATTTTGTTGTCTTTGCAGGGTCCTTAGTCACCCTGAAAGGCTGAAACATGGCGGGTGGGAAGTCTGTTTTAAATTTAACTCTGCTTTCTAGCCCAAACCCTCACAGCTTCATTTATTTTGCATTTTTTATTACATGCTTTGGAATAACTATAGTTCAATCTAATTTGATATACCTGATCAAAAATAGGTTTTAACCATTATGAGTGATCTAGTTAGTGAGAAGACACTGAATTTATTCAGTTGTTTGGTATAAAGCTCATATACACTCAGACCAAGTGGAGAAAGCATTTCTTATGAATAATCTGCCAATATTTATAGGGATTCAATAACATTGGACTCTTATGAAGAAAGCTCATATTAGCATTGCTGATAGTGACTGGTTTGCTGTGAACTGGAAGGGAGTAGGTAAGATTAATGTTATTCAAGATGTCCTACATTGTTTGGACGATGGGATAATGCTATAAGTTGTCTTCTAGAAGGATGAATGACATAATGTGCACTGTTATGCTTGCACTGTTTATTCCTCTTTAACTCATGAAAACGGAAGACAAGATTTGATAAGCGTGAGATATATATATATATTATTCAAATTATATACATATTAATACAATGTATGTGTTGAAATTTCTAAGTCTAACCCGTTAGAAATTTTCCTACACTATCTGGTTTATTCTGCCTACTTGTTTAATTACTAACAAGTTATTTAACCATATAAATACTAAAATAAACACAATGCAGTTTCAACCATCTACAGATCATCAGCTGAAAGAAATAGACAAACACATAAGGGACACCGTTATTTTTTGACAATCGTCCCCGGAAAAGCCCAACTTGGGAAAACTAGTGCAGCAGTTTTGAGGGTTTTATTATTAAGCAACTTTTCTTGAGTACAACTGGGTGCCAAACTAGCTCACCCGACAGAGAAAATAATCTGGTAGTAATACCTCTCTTCAGAAGAAGATATTTTGAAAGTATGCTCCATGATACTCTCTCCAACGTCTCTCTGAGGCACTGCGTCAGCCTGAAACCCTTTGTGATAGTTCTCTGAGGCTTTGCGCAGCCTCTCTGGCCCTTTGCGTCACTTCTGCAGCCTCTGCGTCACTCATGCAGGCTCTCTGGCCCTCTGCGCAGTCATTGCTGGCCTCTGCGTGGCTCCTGCTGGCTCTGCGTCTGCCTCTCTGCCTCTGCGCTGGTCTTCCAACACTATCTCTGCCTCTCTGCCCTGCACTCATTGCCCTTCGCTGCAACTCTGATCACTGGTTCGATTTCTCTTAGCAAACCCCGCTCTAGAAATTCGAACTGACTGATCACTCTGGTTTCTCTCCAACTGACCCTCAAGCCTCCTCTTATACTTTTTCTGTTGATTCTTCAATGGCTGAGATTACATCTCTAATCAATGGCTAAGATTAGATTTTGCTTGATCTATCTCATTTAGAACCTTCTAACCCAGTTTTATATTAATACCCATTAATATTTTTATTTTCCTAAGTTTAGACTTAGGAACCCATTAAAAATATTAATTATTTTAATATCTCCTTCACCGAGTAGAATCTCCCCAAACCATTTTTGGGTCTTGGAGTCTCTTGTGCTTTAGTCTCTCCACCAATTTTCATGGCTAGAGCACATCTGATGCTACCCCAAATCAACATTATGGTCATTGGTTTCATCATCCAAGAGGTCTCTTGGACTCCTCATGACTCTTCAAATTTACTTGTGGCTTTTCACCTTCTTCACAAGTGAATAATATGAATTTACATAATTCTAAGGATTATATTTCCAACATTTCCCCTTTTAATTTGAAGGGGTGTATGCTGAGTCCAAGAAGAGAGCTAAAATATAGAGGTATATAGAAACCAATGTTGGATGTGCTTTATGCATATGGTGGTTTAATGAAGACCACAAACCGAGTGGGTAGTAGAAGTCGAAGTCTTATACAGGTGGTGCTTTAAGGAAAACCATAAATCAAATGGATAGTAGAAGCCAAAGTCTTTTACTTGTGGTGGTTTAAGGCTGACCACTAACTTTGGAACTTGGCTCGAAGTAGTTTATGGAACAATTTTGAATATGGCTAGAGGCTGATGTCTTCAACAAAGTAGAAGTGCTCCCTCATGATGGTTTTAATATGACCACAAACTGTTGAAATGGTGGTTTGAAGATGACTACAATTTTTTTGTCTAGTAGAAGCAATAAGCCTTCTATTGAATGGTGGTTTCAGGAGGACCACAAACCAAATGGTTGTTTTAGGATGAAAACAAACCATATCACACTCATGGAACATGGCTTTGTCTTTGGCTACAACTTTGACTCTGGCTCTAGGCTTTGGTTCTGGTTGTGGATCAGGCTCACTTGATATGACTTCGAAACTAGTCGTTGACTATCAATTCCCCCCTCTCAAATAGAAGATGAGAAGATGAAAATATCTCCGTTGATGTGTCAATACTCGAGAATGAATTCTACGATATGACTGATATATCTTCTTGGTTGTTGAGGACTATTGCCAAGAAACGATCCATCTAAAGTGAATCTTTGCTTTTGTAGGTTTTTTGTGACTGGAAAAAATGTTTGAATGCTGAGTATGTTTTCGAAAATGCTCACAAGGGTGAAGATCAAAACATTGATCTTTCATGTGGTCAAATCGATGACAATGTTGGCATTTGAGAATTCAATGTGGATGTGGAGCAAGAGAAGATGAGATTTTTTGAAGAAACCCAATGCTCAAACACTAGATTGGTTTAGAGTAGTTTGGAATGTGAAAGTAACTTTCTTTTTCATGTCAAGACTGGTTCTGTGCATGTTGTGATGACTTCTTCCTAAGTCCTAATGATGGGCTTGGGAAGTGCAAGATGAACTTTTTTGTGATTTCATTTGAATCTGCTCCTGAAGTGG